>JACJUY010000711.1:106133-171436 GCA_014220935.1 Platorchestia sp. MABIK | reverse complement strand
TTGCAGGTGCATTCGAGATAGATTTGAAGCAGTTAATAATTTTAAAGTGACTCCTGATACGTTGACTACCGGCTGCATGTCTCTTGAGGACCAAAGAATGTGATACGCTAAGTTTAAAAAGTTGCGCGAAACTTCATTTCGAAGATGTTTGAGCAGTTCATGAAGAGTATCTTCCGCGTGCATGTGCTCTCGTTTGAGTTTTTTGCGAAGTGATGGGGATGGATGTAAATGTAGAACTTCCTTTCAGTGAACCTGAGTCTCCATTCTCATTTACAAGGTTTGACTACTAATCTTAGGAAGCTTCAGATCCCTCTTCAGAAAAAGAGGTGCCAGGCAGAAAATGTTTGACAATAAGACCGCACTCACCCACACCTCATCTTTAATTAAGCCTAGACGAAGGTAACTTCACCGGACCCCATAAATTTACCTTCATAACTCAGCGAACAATAATCAAGTACTGTAAATGCGAATTATTAAGCATGTGACGCTTCATTTCTAGCTATTGAATAGGATTAAAATATGATAGAACGTGCTCATTCGGATGACTGAAACTGCTGCAAATATTCGACAGTCGACCATATGCTGTCTCGTGTTCTGCGTTCAAGTGACTGTGGCTCTCAATAATCAACCAGGCTTAAAGCTTTTAATTAGAGTCTGACTTCTTAACTGCTGTCAGGCAGACGTTTGCCTTGAAGAGTTCAGGCTTCCTGTATGAAGACAATTTAGTAAGGCCTACTCTTCCTAGAAGCCATGGTGGAGACTAAGACTTGGTGAAGCCTCAGGTTTCTTTTGTTTTCCTGCGACCTCAAATTTGCCTGAGACCACTTTGAAATTCTGCTGCGAACATCCGTCGGCGTGGTTGAATGCATAGTCTCGAAAATATTCTGTTCACTTTTTCAGCGAATATTTCACGAAAATTAAGTGTGGGACATGGTATTTCAGGCACAAAAAGCTTTTGTTCTTATTTCAACAGGAGCAATTGATGTTTCCATAGGTAGAAAAAATTAAATATTAATGAAATGCTGTAAATCATATCTCTGGGGTCGCACTTGTCAGTATTTGATTTAAACTTATTTTTACAATCGCAATTACGTTCCCTCTTAATTCGAAGAACAAGAATTATTTCGAGGACGACGCATTACCACAAAGTTTTTGTATCGTACAGTAGTTAACCATAATTATTCAGTTGAAGTTTCCAGGTTCAAAAATAATAGATGTATCATAATGTGAAACATACGCAGCCAAAAGACGATGAATTCTTTTATTTAATACAACACCATTGCCTTACTCCGAATCATTTGTCCTCGCCCAGTAGTGTATTTCTTTAAGATTTCAGCTAGTGTTCAAAGTTCTTCTTGTGAATATTGTCACTGAGTCAGGTGGAGGGAATAATCGAGTTGCGGCTTAAAAGGTAATTCTATAAACGCAGTTTTGAATGAGACTGCAAGCGAAGAGTTCATTTTTTCATGTTAGTATTCCAGTTTTACTTCACTAGAAGAAGTATTAGTGACTTTAATTTTAATTTTATCTCATTTGTTGTTCATGAACATCTCTTTCTGTGAATTTTCGAACAGCCTACGGTTGATTGAAAATGTATTTTAAGCGACGTCTGTCTGCATGTGCCTCAAACGCAACTACAAGCATGAATTTGTTTGAAACAGTTTTATAAGTCGATAGGATATTTCTGATATTCGCTGAAAAATGGTAGTTAACAATCAAATTAAATTACCAATCATAACACCAGATCTGAAAAAATAAATGAGGATATTTATTTCGGATATGATCCCTAAGTTACGAGTTCAATCGATACGAGTAATTACGCGTGAATTTGAACAGAAGTTGTAGTACGGCATGAAATTTAAGTTGTAATACTACTGAAGTTGATGTGAAAAAATTTGAATCAATATCATTCGCGAGTGTCAATCAAGACCTGTGATCTGTAATGGAATGGAAATAATTAGCGGTGTATCCATGAGGCTCTCGGTACGGTGCTGCAGGTCTCCGTTGCCGGCACACATTGTATTATCAAGCCCGCCAACAGATGAATTCAGTCATGCGGATCAGTTTTGTTTTCAATTGCTACTAATACGTGGAAAAATAGCATCCTCTCACTCTGTTAATAAAATGCTAGAATTCGATCATAGGAATTATTTCATGGGCCCATCTGATGATTGCACTTCATGGATCTTTTATTCAAAAGATCACTCATTTTCAATGTGTCTAAATTTAACTTTCTCGGTCATTTATAGCGCGTCGTTACCGTGCCGCCGACAATTCAGCATGACGCAGTTATTCAATTTCTGTGCGAGGTCTCGACGTTGCATATGACGGAAGCCTCTTGTTCACAAGACCGCCAAACAACTACAACAATCATCCTTCAGCGAAACTTCATTAAGGAAAGAGACGAATAAATCATGGAAGAGCGTTCACAAAATACGCCGGGTCTATTGAGCGAGTGACGGCCTTTATAGTTAAAGTGATTAATTCACAGAGATCAGTTCAATCTTACGCCGCGGTGTGGCGCTTGCTTGACGCGTCGTTTATCATCGAGGTACAAAGCCCATGCGCGCAGCCCAGGCTCCTATCTAAATTAATAGAGCTTCAACGTAGAGAAAATAGGGTTTTCACTCACTCTATTATAGCGGCGCTCACTGCATCATTTATAACGGTGCCCTTCACTTGTCTTCATCTAAACGAGCTACATGCTCGTGATGAATTAATACCTGCTGTTAACGCTTTTTTTATTACTTGCTGTATCCTTTGTAGACATCAAGTCTGAGCTGTTTGAGCGTCCCCTACTCTGAATGAATCTACTGCAAGGTAAAATAGCATGTCATAACACACTTAATTAGTTTTTATTTTTTCATGCGAAAAGGAGCAGTGAATTTCTCACATGCTACAGCAATTGTTTCAAAATTTTACAGAGGAACGAAGTTTCATAAACATAGCTCTAACTCTAAACATCAACTGGGTATTTTCACGATTGGAAATAACTTTTATTTTTTACATACATATTTTTACGTTCCAGCATGATAATGCAGCATGATCTACACTTATACGAAACAAAACAAAGAGAAAAATTCCTATTTTTCCTTGTTTAATAATTACCATCTTGAATTATGAAAGCCCACATATGCACATAGTAATCAGCTCGCATGATCGATTTTCAGAATATTTTCGTTTGTACGAGTTATCATTTTTTACTCCTTGAGATAACTTTTCTCGTAAAGCCCCATATATGAATGTGATGCGCGTATCGTTTGAAAATGAATAGAAATTGGGAGATTAAAATCGTTTAACTCCGACCAAAACACAGAGAAGTATTTCTGTGTGATAAGCAAGGTGGACCCGCAAATACATGGAGGGTAGGCATTTAAAAAATATTTTAGAATCACAAATATTAATTGTCGCCTCGAATCAGCTGTAAAAGTAGACGATTAGGATGGGTCGACCTGATTTGTTTTGAAACGACAGAGTACGTCATAAAATATTTCATCATGTACAATCTTCCTATGAATTGACCCATGAAACAATGGATCGAAAGATGATTTGATCCTGTTTCCGTAATGTTTTTTTTTAAGTTATGTGATGTTAAGAATGGTGGGGTTGTTGCTGCAGAGTTACAGCATCAGATTTTATTTTAAAACAAGATCGTAAATTCATTGGATGTATTCTGACCAGTATATTTAATAGCTGCTTAACGTGACTAAATCTTAACGAGTTCGATAGCCTGACTCAGATCTCGTCATATTACGGGATCTTTTAAAATTCACGTTCACCGGAATGGAGGTGGGATGTTCAAACGTTTTCACTCCAAAAACTGATTTTCAAACTCGGCGAGATAGATTACGAAGGATGATGATCATAGAGAAGGAACAAATGCAATTCTCGAAATTTCGTTGCTTCATTTTTGGCGATTCCATCATTTAAAAAAGTGAATACACTTGACATCAATTTTTTAATGGCATTTCAAATTTCCTTCTTATAGATTAAATAATCAACTGAATTGAGAAGCGTGAGAATTATCGAACCCTGAACGACCTATTTATTGTGCGTGTTTATGTACATAATAAATTGGCTTAAGCGTAGAGGCTGCATCTCAAAAGGGCAAACTTTTCGTCACAGACAATACATTGGATAAGAACAACACACTGAACTGCTCTCACCTAGTTCTTCCATTCATATATTTTCAGCACATAGAGTTTTAAACTATAAAAGGTTTAGTACATGAGCACACTGCGCCATGTTTTTAAAAATATTTCCTTAGCCCCTACCATTCGTCAAGGGCTCTCGTTTAGGAACAACTCTTAATGTCCCCACATGGTCACACTCATGGATAATAATTACATTTCAGTTTTTTTTTCAGGTATCAGCATTACATGTTAGAGAATGAACATTCGTTCATCTGAAAATTAGATTTTTTGGACTGTTTTTTTGGACGACAGTGAAGGATATGTGTCGTAGCGCTCAGGCCCAATCATCGTTTTCTTAATTCGCTTCTCATTTGATTCTCCTACATAGGGCTGCGAACGATTAGTGATGCCCGCTGTTTTAAGGTGAACCTTAAAAGTTTGATCATAGCCTTAAGTGCAGTGATTTTCAAGTAATTTCAAGTTTCTGGAAGATCAGAGTAAAACTTGCCATCGCACCAACAGTTGCTGTTCCTGCATGAGATTTAGCAGCACTGCAGAGTGCATGCCACACACATCCGTGTGACAGAAATTATCGCCTTAATGTGCAACTCACGTATACCAACCTTTACTCATGTTAAGCTGTCACATACGTAATGGCTGACAAATTAGCAGTATGTGGTCGCAAAATGTCAACTTTCAATTATTGAATAATTGTCGAAGAAAACAATAGTTGGAAATTGAGTTTACTGACACCTTCCTATTATTGCACACATAATTATTCACATACATCAGCGCTGAGGGGTGGATACATTTAGCATATTTTAGCCTGAACATAAATGATAATTATTCAAATTTTATAAAGAAAAATCAGTAGAACATAGATTTCCCTCTAGAATAATTCTTTTTTTAAAGTCAACTTCTTGCGTTCTATATCTCTATTCGTTAAACGTTTGTAAATCTTCAAATTCTCCTTTTATATTCAGCAAACAAATTATACTGAATGTTAATTTGATGCCATGGTAGAGTTAACAATTAACAGACACAATGTAAGCGAGCATAGCTCATTAATCAAAAAATGTATTTCTCTGGTAATGTGCAATACACATTCCCAGAGTCTAATTTTGAACAATTTCCTCATTTTGTTTTAGGCTGAGGAAATTATTTAAATAATCTGGCCGACTGATCGGAGCTCATGTTCTCTGCAAGAAATTACCAACTGCATTTCCTCAAATGCTTCATTGGGTCCTGCATACATTATACTTTTTAAAAAATGAAAAAATCCAAGAAATTATTGATTCTGTTGAGCATGTTTAATAAGGTAAAAATTGATTAGTATTATAATAACTCACTTACGACTTGTCAAACATAAGTTCGGAAAACAGTTAACATCGCAAAAGCTATGAGTGAACGAGTTAATAGTAAGAAAATATTTAGCTCAGTATCTCGCATGATAGTATTAAACTCTAATAAGACAGGCGTTGCTCTACGATAATTTGCGAGTTCAAGATTGTGTGTACTAAATCGTACGCACAAATTTTCTTGAAGAAAATCCCACCGTACAAATGGCTAATCCTCACTGGCTACATCCCCTGAGTTGATGGCGGCTCACCCTACGCCGTGTAGGGCGCTGCGCAGGAGAGAAGGTGTGTCGATCGAAACACTTTCTATTTGTCTTCTAAGGTCTCACAACACAATGCATGTGAACTCTATTTCAATTCTTCAAAATATCTCCTGTGGGGGAAATAATGTGCTTTTTGGGATATGGAAAGTACACACCGACGAGACGACGCTCGATTTCCACACTGACACCTGTAACTCTTTTTTGGTAGAAAATCTGAACCACCATTCATCACTGCATAACACTATTTCATCCCCATGAGAAATTTTGCCTACAGTTATTTTACGAATTCTTAGCTCTCTTGAATGTTTCAATTTTTATTTGAATTTCAATACACCAATGTAAAAAAAATGTGATTTTTTGGAAAGTTTCTACATTATTTTAATAGCGGAATTAGAGATTGTTTTATCAAAGGTAACGTATACTGCTTTTCTGAACAGCATTTCATACCTCATATTCCGACTACATAAAAAACTATTCTAGCGTACACGCGAATTTTAAAATTTATTTACCCGTTATATTGGCTTCAAAATTGCTCATATAAAGAAGTCCAAGGAATAGGGGATCGTTCTAATTTTTGGTCTGAGAGTACGATTCAGTTATACATTACACAGTTCTGAAAAAAAAACCATTGGCTTCAACTCGGCTTCAAGATTTCAAAATGAACCATAATTTTGCTTTCATCAATCGTTCTGACCCTCCGNCTAATCAAAATTGACTGTTCCTAATACTTGTAATGAAACTAGACTCGATTTCAGGTCTATGAATACTTCGACGGATAAAAATTAAGTATTTTCATTCATCTTTTTTACTTGCTCAAATGGAATCCAATTTTCTAGTGAATCTTAAGACAATTCTGTATATCTGTTTATAGAATTCGAACATTCTTAGTTCAGCATTCCACGAAGGCAAATATTTTCACAAGGTATTTTCAAACCTTATCATTTGGAAGTTGAACAATTCTGCTAAGCCTGAGAAAAAATTATGGTTAACATGGGGCTCGACTGTGTAACTGTGAAGTTTTTTAGTAACCTTCCTCTTAAAAAATAAGCCTTCTTCATTAAGGCTTAGCTTGTTCATCATCGTTTTACGTTGCAAAGACTCTGGCCCGCAATACTGCTCACTTATTTAAACTCAGAGCAAATCTCACTTCGCTTGCTTAACAAACAGGATCTGCAGCGCTACAAAGGAGTTTATTTTGTTATCAGTGAATTTATTGTAATTCCACAACAATTTATTTCCGTCTATTTACACACATACACAACTACATAACGTGGTGGGAGATTTAAGGAGTCGTAAATGATGAGGAAGCTTGATGATATCGTAAAGGGCAAGGGAGTTTCGCAGTAACGCAAATGATGGGGAACTTTATGATATGAACAATAAGGGAGCTTCATGGCGTCTTAACGACGTGAATTTAGGAGTCATGGTGTCATGAATGACGAAGAGTTTCATGGCATCGTGAACTAAATGCGAGCTTTATGATGTAGTGAATGATGTGTGAGCTTTGTGATGTGTGATACGTGAGCGGTTTACTGGTCATCCCAACGCGTGACTGCGGAATGTCCTGACTTTCTTTTACTTTTATTTGACATTTGGGTAGTTCGCTCAACTTACCTTAACTCATGCGAAAGCGTCCGTGAATTTCCTCTTCTGAAAGCTATGGTGCAATATTGCTTTCACAATGATCTTCCTTTCATTTTCAGCAAAAAATATCTTCATAAATGGATTGGTTCTAACTGTACTTAGGTATCTTATTACTCTCAGTGTGTTATGAGCTCACATCTAATTTTGTGCAGCAAATTTATAGTTTTAGAAGGGGTGTTCCATAGAGTTTTTTCTTTGTGTTATCAGTGAACGCGATGCACCCTCAAAATCAAGTCGTTGGCAAACCAGGTGAATAGTGGGAGTTCACTACGAGTTACATGTATCTGGCGATACTCTTGAAAATTCACTGTAGGAAAGGAATCGAATATAAAACTTTGCATTCGTACTGCTATTGTTTCACTTTTTACAAAAGGATGGCTTGTCATGAAAGACCGATGATCAACATCTAACATTGACAGCCTCGTTTTATGGAATAATTACGATCAACAAGGATCGCTATCAGCACAATTTTATTGAATACTGACAATCAACGTGTAACAGCATCAGTAGCGCATTTTTAAAAACAGTTGAATCCCTCTCACGGATTTTGGACGCCTACGCTTCTAATTGAGTGAGAGGGATTTTTTCTCTAATTTTACTGCGATTTGAGTAGGCACGGCACCTGTTCCACATCGATGTACAAACGTGTACGATTTGAATTATACATAGGTGCAATGCTCTTCAAAATCCTTTGGTTAATCTTTATATATAAGACTGACGAGCATGATGTGGAAGATTGTCAAATTGTTTGACGCGATTCGCTTCTCATCTTGAGGTACGGAAAAAAATATGCGTACGAAGTGAATACGAGAACCTCATTATCACAGCAAAATTCTATCGTAGAAAGAGGCATGCGGATGGGCATTCGTATACTCTTCCTCAACGCTCACAGTAGTTCACGTTTGTAAGCGCCCGACCTTCTTACACCTGCGTCTTTGCCTGCTCATCCAATTTCCATAGCGTCATCGAGAAGCATACGTGTTCTTGAATTGCACAGTCTTTACGTCGACTACGGAAATTCTTTCTATATCTCTTGTTCTTTATTACAATTATTATTAATTTCTTAATGCCAATTTGAAGACTGTCTGAACAAGTGGTAATTTTAGGTCTCATTTCAATAAGAGCACATTTGCAGGTTTTACTTAATATAACGTCTAGGATTGGTTTCTTCTCGTGAGGAGGTGATCACATTTATGGAATTCATCCGGTCCTTTTTCAGCTCTCTCTCCGCCGCTTATGGGGAAGAATACGGCAGTTCACTAGTGAGTCCTTTTAATTTGAAGTAGATTTACCATCAAAATGAATATTTTAGTCGAAAAACGTAAAGGCTTGAATGAGAGTAAAGAAAACAAAATTATTCGTGAAGGCATTTTGTAGACAGGAATTACACGAACGAATTAAGAAAAAAAATTTGCCTCAAAGGCCGACTGCCCAGTTTCTCATGGGCACTGCTCACCTCACAGTTATCCGAGAGACAGTTTACGATACAATAAAACTTGGTCTTACCATTAAATCACTCTGGATTTGTTTATAATAACTCTAAAGCCAAATTTACAGAAGGCATTCGAGTTTTATTCAGTGTCGTCCGTAAGCGCCTCAATGGAGTTCTTTTAGTCTCCTTACAAAGCGAGCGCTGCACTAAATAAAATAAATTCCGACACAATAATTCTCTGACATAGTATACTTTCAAGGCGCTCAATTTTATGCTTCTAAAATTTCTCATTTATTTTAGTCGCGTCTTTCGCCTGAACTGATCATGTGTTCAATTTTCAGGCAGCTGCTACCCGGTTGAACTTTTTTAGATGGATGTTACCGTTTATGTGATGTTATCTTCACCTAACACTTAACTTGAATTTTCAAATTGCAACATAAGAGATTATCATCTTTATATACGATCGCACCCCCTGCGATGAGCAACTGCGATTCTTATGTGCACGATACTGCATCTCTTGCTGGGTAGGGCAGTAAAGTGTACCTCATAATTTCTAATTCAATTTACCTTTTACTACCTAACTGTTGGCCTAGTTCCTACAGCAATAATGGGGCTGAAATTATAAGAATTCAATATTTACGATGTTATTATTTCTCGAGCTCAACAACTCATGAGTTTTGTACAGCTATAAAATCAATGCTCATTAGTGGATAAACTCCGATAGGGCGTTATTTGTGAACTTAGAACTTGTGAACTTGTAAGTCAATTAATGCTTTAAAAAACCTTGAAATGAGAAGAAACAGGATTAGCTCTACTAGTGCAGAAGGAATTCGTTATTCCTGCTCGAACGTTCAAGCTCAGAAAATATCCGAGAAAAGCTAGTAAACGTTTCACATAAGAGTAGTCCGAAATATGCTGAGTTGTCGAACGTTGAGCAAAGTTCATCGGAAATACTTTATGATGAGTCGGCCTTAAAAAGAAGTAAATAAAAATCTTCTGAGTCCATAAAAAATGTGAGATCAGGGGGCGAGATAACATTGCTGCAACTTCTCCCTGAATGCGCGTTGCAACCCTCTCACACTGTGGCCGAATGAGAAATTCGTTTAGTTGCAAAGGTCCAAAATGATTTACAGCCGGTGTAAAAAAGAAGAAAGAAATCATTCGGCCATAAACAGCATTCAGACAGCAATAGCCAGTTCTAGTCATAACTTTGATCAGAATGGCATTGTATTTAATGATGAGTGCATAAATATCATTGCTGAGTAAAACACATGCTTGTTTGATACTTTTTGAACTTCCATGAAATGAAGTTTCGTCTGGTACCCTCAGACACGTCCTGGGGTTGGTGTCAGTCACATTTCTTCCCATTTCAAGCCAAAGAAGAATTATGACGTTGGAGCTTCCATGATTTCAGTTACATTAGCAGTGAAGACTAATTTGCTGTAAGACATAACTTTTTTACACGGCTCAATCGATTTCAACCCAGAATAACTGATGTATGAGAACTTTTAAAAGAACATTCACCAATTTGATACAGTAAATGTTAGCAAGTAAAAACATTATCCCAAGGAATGGTGGCAGTTATTTGCTTGAATGAATTATGTATTTCAGTGATGGACCTGAGACACGAGTATATGATATCAACGTTTTGTTATTTATTTTTCCAGTTCATTTATTTTGTGTAATTTAAACAAAATTAACCTTAGACAGTCCTCGTGAAGCGGTTCAATATTTGTGTTCATTGAGTGAGCTTTGAATCCGTAAACACAAATTGAGTAAATATCATCAAATATCCACTCCATAAGCACTGCGTTTAGAGCATGTACGTCCTGCATTGCTGAGGCTCGAAGAAAACTAAGAGGCGCAAGACCCTCAGAACATGCCAGAGAAATAGCGAGGGAGGGAATTGAACACATTTTAGATGAAAGAACAATTTTAAACGGAAGAAGCAGCTTTTATTCGAATGCGCAAACACGTAGGTGCGATGAATACATGGAATAAACTGGCGCCCAGCATGTGAACAGATACGGTCTGATTCATGTGGAAGTGTTCTGAAAAGCCCTACAAATGGGCGTTAAAATAAGATCTCCCTATTTGTTCGCCCATCCATAACTTTAAAACATGTTCGGTCATAACGAAATAACTAATTCTTGATACGTATTTCGAAGTATTGACTTATCTTGACCCAAAAGAGAAAAAACAAAGCTTGATGTGCAAATTTCTTTTCTCATTTCTCATCATTTTGCACCGGCGTCCATTTTATTGTTTCCTCTTCAGCGACTCTATTCTTTGATCTCCGGTCATTCTTTTTTTCATTTCCAATAATGCCCCTGTTTTCAATCGGCATACCTATTTTCAACTGCATCTTTTTTTAATCGTAGCCGACTGTCAGTATTTTAGGTGAGGCTACTCCATTTTTCACAATCTGACGCCCTTGTTCATTCACTCTGGCACCCATGCTTTTCATCGTAGGTCTGTCCCTTTCTTCACCAATAGCAGCATTGCTGATAGAGGCATCAAACAAAGTAGTTTCTGGGAATTATCAATAAGCAAGAGGGCTCTTACCATCATTTGGTCTTTCGTAATGAGAGATATAGAAGGAACGCTAAAAAAATCCATTCATCTACACCAGCTGCGGCTGATGCATCTCACTGTACGTAGCAGGCCGACAAAGCATGTTCTCCACGGTCCCTTCATCATGTAGACAGAGCTAAGTCCTATCTGTAATGATGCTAGCTGATAATGTTAGTGCTAAAATTTCAGTAGTCAAAATCCCCGTCCATGCTGATTAAGCAGACTCATGATATTTGACCCCACGCATGTTAATTCCATAACGTAAACTCAAATGCTTACAGACTCGTGAAAAGCTTTTGTGCCGTCATATTGGTCAACACTTGCTGTACGCCAGTGGAAGATCGCGAAAGGGGGGAGGGGGAAATTTTGTTGACACTACGATATTTGAAAGGACTTCTTTATATCAATTTATTTCATTCAATTTTATTTACGAGCTAAACTCATTTCAATAAAGTTTAACAAAAGCCGATCGCACTTCCAACCGAATGAACAATTGAGAATAATCGCACACAAGATAACTGACTCGCAATCAATTTTTACAATTTGGAACAGGTTGAGTTAGTAACCCTACTTGATAGACAAAAATGGGGAAGCCAATAACCCCTTTTCTTCGTTTCGACCCGTAATTTTTCTTCTCCATCTGCCCTTTTTTTTTAATCGTAGCCAACTCTCAATTTTTTCGGTGAGGCTACTCCATTTTTCATAATCGGACGTAGTTTTTATGTTTACAAGTATTAGGCATTCACTCTTCGATTGAAACTGACAAGCTTCACTGAAGTTAAATAGGGCTTCTGATATGTAACTTTTCCGAAATTAAAGATCCACGGCAAGTTTTTTCATTGTTTAAAGCACACAACCATAATAAACAGAAGCTACAGGAACCAGTTTACTAGTTTACAGAGCCGAAATTAAAATGCAAGATTGACCTTTAATATCTTCTTCTCTCACTAACAGTTCACTTGGAATAAGGCGACTCAGCCTCCAGAAAATACTGGTGGCTCTCCTATAGTACGACCCCTTAACGTGGGAGATTTCTTGAGTGAGGCATTCTTGATGCCGTCGAACAAATAGAAATGCTGTATTAAATCTTAATGCCTAGATTTGGGTGAAAAAACCACCTATTGAAGTTCGAAGATTCATATTCATTATTGATGTTAGAGATTATACCTGACATAAATTTACAGTTTCACATTGTGTGGTCATCTATCATCCTACTGTGGTAATTTGTAAGCTCAACTGCAAGATCTTAAATAAATTTGTTTTCTTTACTTGTGGGCTCTTCCCATTGTTTATATTGAATCCAGATGTTACACTCGCAAATATCTTTAAATAATTGAAATCGCACAAAAATGAATCTCGCAGCTGTATTCGTATCTTATCCGTAACACGAACGCTTTGCTTCGTATTAAGAAACGTTTCGGGATGTTCGATTGTATGGGTGAATTTTCAGATTTTAGACTCAGACATTAATTACCTACTAACAGGAATAAGATACAGGCTTGCTGAACTTAGGGAACTATAAACATTTTACGAAACAATTATTAAAAGACATGTGCTCCACTGAGAGCGTATTTGCTTGCTATACGAAAAGTGAATAGTGTATACATTAATAATCACGGAATTTAATGTGCATATAGCCATCTTCGTATCTATCATTGTGAAACGTGATGTGGCTGCTCGTCCGTTTGTTGAAGGAGCTGATAATAGAATAAGAAAAATTTGCAATGGATGAAATTATTCAAATGTTGAATGTATCCCCACACTTGAGGAGGGCCGCCTATATTGTTGTTGAAGGGTTGAGATTTAGCCCTGGAGTTGGAGTGAGGGGAAGTAGGCAATTATGGCGGCGTAAATTTTGAAACTTCTCATGGAAACAGAACTGGTACATCTGTTTACATGTGATCAGTGTACGTGACAAGACATACAGTAGGCCATGCCTCCACGTGACCAGGTGGACATAGTTTTTTGAAATAGAAAATGAAATAGAACATGACATAGAAGCATCATGTTGAAACCTTCGTCTAGCTTCACCAATGCGCGCTCACAAACAATCGATATAACAAAAATTGGTCCTACAGATGCAAGAAATGGAACATCAGTTTCTTTCAAAAAAAGTTGAAACATGAAAAGCGTTGCTATCAATTGTATAGTAAATATTAATTAATACAAATATCCTAAATATTGATAGACAATTAACAAACGCAAGAGAACATGGTAAGAACAGTCGATGTGCGATTGCGCTGGACGTGAATTCTCACTTGGACCATAATTGTTGAGAAAAGTTAATATCAAAACATCCGTACCAGATTTGGTCTTCTCATACATAACTTCAAAGTCCAGTGGATAAATATTTGCATGAAGGGAGCGGTGGGGCAGACAAATGTTTGTACCACTTGTGGAAGTGGAAATATAGAGGGCTCTAGTAGGACAAAAGGTAATGCAAACATTCATTACGAAATATGATAATGTCAAAGGAAGATGAGTACACATTTTGGCAATGTAATGTGCAGCAGATATAGTTCTAGAAAAACAGAGCTTGGGAAATGTTAGCACTCATATCACTTAGACAGAAGTAACAGACAAACGGAAGAGTAACGGGAAAACGAAAGTAACGGGCAAACGAAGGTGACGCGAAAACAAAAGTAACGGGAAAACGAAAGTAACGGGAAAACGAAAGTAACGGGAAAACGAAAGGAACGGGAAAACGGGAGTAACGGGCAAACGAAAGTAATGGGCAAACGAAAGTAACGCGCAAACGAAAGTAACGGGAAGGCAAACGAAAGTATCGGATGAGGAAACCGTTTAAATAAGGTCATTTGTGACGATGAAAGTGAACACCGCTGCTATGGTCGCCAAGATTATAACAGACAAAATAAACGTTCAAGTATTTGAATTGAGGAGTGAAAATGCTGTGCATCAAATCGAGATTATAGTGGGGGAAAAATATTTTAAACCTAGATCAAAGTCAGCGGTACCAACGCAGCAGTACAAATCGTAGTTGTCCGGAACAAATTTAAAAAAGAGTAAACCGAAATTATACCCAATATTCAAAAAGTAACCTCCATGGCAAAATGAACATACATGGCAAAACTCATGTTTAAGCAAGTTCACATGGCGCAAGGCCAAGGCTCAGAGGGACTGCAGTCGGCCCGTCTAAGTTTAAAGCCACGATCACAACACGCAACACAAACATTTATCTTAAGATCATAAGAGGCAAAACAAACGTTTATATTAAGATCATAGTGAGCGAAACACGCAAATTAGCATAGGCCTCCCCTTGTGTCGCTCACGGCTGACATTGCGGGTGTCAGCGAAGTGTCAGGCTCGACACGCAGGCTGACGGCGCCTCGTTACGGGCACATCAGTCTCTGTCAGCTGCGGCAGCCTGAGTGGGGCGGTGTTGCCGGGCTGTTGGCAGCTGAGGCAGGGAGGGCGGGGGCGGGGCGGTGCTCTGGGGTGAGGGGCAGCCTGAGTGGGGCGGTGTTGCCGGGCTGTTGGTAGCTGAGGCAGGGAGGGCGGGGGCGGTGCCCTGGGGTGAGGGGCAGCGTGAGTGTGCCTCGCTGGATGGGGAGCTGTTACAGCTCAGTCACGTTGTAGATGGCTGTTAGAAATTGTCATTGCGTACCACCCATTGTTATTATTCGTGTTGGCCTTCAACTTTTCAAAAATGTCTTGTTGAAGCGCATGAAAAATGCATAAACTCTTGATGGACCTGTGAGTCGAAAAGTTCAGAAATCAGCCAAATATGATAGGTATTTCATTTTTCATATCTAACGTGTAATTGTTCTTCAGGTGTATGTTTTCATATTTATAATCAGGTTAAATAATTTTTATTAACTCACAGTTGAAGAAGCGAAATGTACTGCAAACTTCATACAACTAAATGAAAATTGAGTGAAATAATACCCATGGATCTAAGAAAAAACTTAATTCAATACATACTTAATTTTTCTTCGAAAATAGCTATCTCGCTCTAAAGTTTCTCGACGAAGCGTTGCACTGCCAGCTCACACGTGCGCTGTGATGTGATACTCTCTCCTTGAAATAAATTAGTCAAATTCAGAAGGAAACAACGATGGCTTCTTTCACTTTTCACGTGTTGATTTCAAACAACCGAAATAGTTCTACTGAATCGATGCTTGTACGTGAAATATATGGATGGGTTTATGGACAAATTATTTAAAACCTTAGGTAGAATATATTTTATGGACAGTTTCGTCCGAGTTCATGATGTGGATGAACAGAAAACAAATCCATGGTTCTACATTACATTTGGCTTCGAGAGTAAGATAAATTTTGTATCAAATCATTGCAATGTAGAGGTGCAATACGATGTGGTACCAATGGCCAACACAGAAATTTAATTACTGTTACTCGAAAAATGTCTTACGGGAACATAATCATGGGTTGAAATTGTATCTTAATCCCTTCATTCATTCGTGAATAATTTTATATTAATTATTTTTCTACGTTTATTTTTTCTTAGGAAGGTCACTACATTTTTATTCTTCCATTAAATCTTAAGCAGCCACCACGACTCATAAACGTGAGCCAACTATTCGATATTATTTAATTTTGGTTGATAAACATGATTCAAGCCTTGAGATATCATATTAATCTGATGTAGTTTCAATGGTAAAAATTGTTTCGAATGTTGTAGATTTTCGTCATCATTCGACATGAAAAGAATTCCTAATAAAAGGTAGCACGAAGTTCAACAAGAAAAATCAATATTTATGTAACATTCAGAAACAATGACGTGAGACAATGTTGAGTTTTCCCACACATCAGGCTGGAAATAAAACACCATTTTATGCCCGTCAAGTCGGCAGCATGGGACTCATTAGTCATGTAGTGCTGGTCTTCCATTGTAATCATATAGGCTGACAACCATGAAGAACTATAGTGGAGAAGATGCTGAAGGCCTTTTTAAACAATGGGGTGTTGGAAGTTGCTTAAGATACATTTCTTGCATTCTCTAGATTTTTTCCCCCCAATTTGGGTGATATCAGTGAAGAACATGGTGGAAGGTTCTACCAAGGTATCGTAAGGATAGAAGCATGCAGGTATTAAAGGAGGCTTCAACAAAAACCTGATAGGCGACTACTGCTGGCTCTTATACAGCGACAGGACAGGACTCCATGTCTACTCACAAGCCAATTACCAAGAATCATACACTAACATTTTTTACGACATAGGTGAGCGCTACCACCTACATGCAATAAATTTCTTGTTTGGTTTCACAAAAGGACTCACAAAATGCCAAGTACGGTGCTCCATTTTGAAACTCGTCTGTAAAAATTTAAATCATTTTATAATCGTTATAATTATTTTTAACTATAATCATATAACTTTGGAATCTTTCATGTTAGGTAAAATCTGAGCACATGTAGATTTGGAACCAGCGTATGGAAATTAGCTAGTTCCACTTCGATTTCTTCAAGTAGCAGTGATAAAATTAAAATTTGTTGGCTAGTGATCACCTTTACAAATGCAAAGACGTTACTTCATATTTAAGTATTTTCTTTAATGACTTCAACGATAATTTTGTTAAATAAGTAAACAAATGAAGTGTTACTCTAAAACAAATGAAGTGTTAGTAAAGATTGACATGGATGTCGGTGTCTGACATCCCCATGTTAAAACGCTTGAGAAGATTTGAGTGAGATCTTTGAATTATTGGCCAAACGTGAGCGCGTCCCGCCACTTAACAACCAATTTTAGATGCTATCTTTTGCCATTAAGGCAGAACTGTAAAACTGTGACCTAATGAAAGCCATACCTAAAATTGCAAGTTACGTAGAAAACCAAGAAATTTATATTGTAAATTAGTTAATTAGAATAAAACAAAGGGTTAACGATGAATCTTCATTATCGACGAGAAGACTGGGTCCGATTTAAAATTTCGAAAATCTAGCAGTAATGATGGTACTATGGAGGTTGGAAGAGCAGGCAATGGCTCAAATGTAGATCGAAGAGAGTCTGTTTAATTCTGTTTTGGCACGAGTTTCACATCATTATTTGATAATTTCTTTGTCTTGCGTCGAATGAAGAGCGGCTAAAGTCATGCATTCATGACAATCGAGGGAAACAGAATTCAAAATTGAAGTTAGGAATAAAACAGGTTGAGATACTCCAAGAATACAATATTTGCTGATGTGGAGTTAAAGTTATGTGAAGTAATTACAAAATTTTATTAACGCACGTGTTCTTAAACTTTTGTTGATGTTAACGCATGAGCTTTTCGATTGAACATTACAAGCCGAAACTGTTGAAAATTATCAATCGTTCTGTTCGTTTGATCTCACCAACATGGTTTCTTGATTTCAAACCTATGTGCAAGGCGATTCGTGAGTGCGCCCTTAATACTGATGACATATAGAAGATGCCCTATCTCGGATTCAGTTCAGACTTTGGGATGACACAACCTTTAAATTACATTGATGACCTCTTGTGACCAATAATTTTAAGATGGCCTTCTCATACAGAATATTTTGGGAATTGATATACTGAATAAATATCGTATAGGGTTTGCTTAATAACACATCGTTCATTCGACATCATTGAAATAAATAAAGTAAAATAATTACCGCTTGCGTTATGAAACACTAGGGTAGATCATACTCTTTAACTGCAATGGTTATTTGAATTTGTTTGCTTCCTTTACATTCAAACATGGCGAGAAGGAGCTATGAGGAAACATGATCCTGTGCCTGTATGAGACTCTGATTTACAACAGCCGCTTCGAGAGCCCCTCATATTTGCATCTAGATAAAACCACGATGAACTTGAAGAAACGCAACTCTCATAAAATATGGTCTTCAAACAGCCATCCACGAGTGTAGATGTTCTTTCAACTTTAAAGAATGATTTCCGTATGCAAGCCGAAAGCCATGGTGCTTCATAACACATTCGTATTATGCTGATGATCGTAACGCGAAATTACGCATCAACTACTTGTGGGCTCACTATCATCATACATCACGGCGTGTAAAAATAATTTCCGATGCCTGTATCAAAATATTTCCGATCATGTGCAAACACTCTAGCTCATCTCACATAGTGAAGAAATAACTCTATATGGAGGACACTAACCGTTAAAATATTGCATAATGCACTATATAATAAGCTGTCACAATTCACTCATAAGCTGTGCGCTCATAAGCTGTCATAAGCTTTGTCAAAATGGAGCTTCACACCGTCGGGCTAAATTCAAGTTGTGGTACATCTGGGATGACTCAAATCAAGCGTTTCAGAATCAGCATCATACTCAAGGAATGTCCCTCACTACGCAGCATTGCAAGCATTTAGTTAGAGATCACCACTGTACAATTTGCTTCTTCTCTTTCGTACTATGTAAATGCAACGCCAGATACTTCAATTGCCGGACTTGTGTAGTCAGTTTAAACATTGAGTTTCTTCATTGATGATACACACGTTATTTTCTCTTTACCATTGTAATATTTTTAAACATGCATCTATGCCTAGCATAACGCTGGAGCAGGTTACTGTACTTTAAATATTCAAATGAATAAGAAGGAATGTAGCTACATTGAAGAAGATATGATACGTAATACGTACAACATAACTGTACAGTGTACACTGACTACAAATGATTATCGAATGAAGAATATGTGCCGAGTTCTCGACATGCGCGTTTTCTATATGTGTGAAAAACATAAATTATAAACAGTAACATTCAGAGAATCACCAATTGCTAGCGTGAAGATTACTGGTCGTTACTTTGACCGCGACACTGTCGCCTTGAATGCAACATTGTCGCCTTGAATACATCGCCGAATTCACACTGGTAAACCTGCTGTCGTGGGAGAACATCTTGGTAATTTGCACCTGCAACATCTGTACTAATTCTTTCGTCGACCTCTAGAGATGATGAACTATTGTGTTCAGCTGTGAACGGAAGATCGCCACTTTAATGGACAGCCAAATCTTCATAGAATGCTCTAAGTCGTCCAGTCCGCGTCCTTTTGTCAGACACGCAACCCAACACCCGTTCTAGGGGTAACTTCGGGCCAATCTCGTGGATGTTCCTGGTGATCATCACAAGTAGCGTTTACTCTACACGTCTACCTCTGGCCTCGTTGTCGATACCTTAGATCGAGCAGTGGTTCTTAACCTTTTTACTCCCACGCCCCCTTGAGGATAAATTTTTTCCTTTGAGCCCCCTTAGTGTTTTTAAATAAATGTGGCACTTAGGTTAAGGCAGAAACAAAAAATATGGATTTTCTATTGAATCTATTGATTAAGAAACTTGAAAACAAAGAAAATTTTGCGAAAATTTACCATCTTTACTAAGAATTCGTTTCGGAGTCCCGATCCATCATCTGTTCAAAAAACAAAAGTCATTACATCTGAAATAAAAGATCAAATTACAAAGAATAATATTATTGTAGGTACTAAAAATATATCATGAGAGTAAAAATACAAGGCTGCTTCTTTTTTTCGGTACAAAGTTACGTTTCCCAGTGATATGCGAGCCTCTTTGGTGTACTCTTATGGTTGTGTGCAGCGCACATCTTCGTACGTCGGTATGACGCCACGAAATTTCTGTATCAGAGTGGCAGAGCATAGAGGTAGAAGCTTCCGTACTGGGAATCAACTAGCACACCCATCGTATTCTGCAGTACGAAATCATGCCGAAAAATGCGATGTCCTTATATCTCTTGCCAATTTCAAAATTTTACATTATGCTTCGGCCTCCTATGATCTCAGGATTTTAGAGTCCTCGCTTATTTTCAAACGAAACCCTGATTTTAACAATATGTACTATTCTTACTCTTTGCAAATAGTGAATAGGTAGAAACCTCGTCATTACCACCTCAATTTAATTTCATACTTGTATTTTACGAGTGTTTTTGTGCTTCCTTGTTTTGTTTTTCTTTGGCATACTTTGTAATATTACTCTCATGATATTTTTTTAGTTTCTACAATTCATTGTACTTTAATCTTTTAATTCAGATGTAATGATTTTCATTTGTTGAAATGATGATGGGGTGGCACTCCGTAACGTATTCTTAGTAAAGATGATAAATTTTCTCGGAATTTTCTTCGTTTTTAAGTTTCTTATTATGTTGCGATTAGAGCAAACCACTGACGGGTTCAGATCTATTTATTCTATGCCATTTAATATGAACAAATTACATCATTGACATATTTGGTACAGCTTCATTGCAATTAGACGTAAAAAAAATGAATTAATGGGACTTTTGGCAGTGTTTCTTTGACGCTAGATTTTGAATGCGAGGTTGATTCTGAGGCACTGTTCTGGTGTGACCAATCAGAGGCCATAATTCCTCACACCGCCATAAGCTGATGCATAAAGTCATTTCAGAATGTATCAACCAACGAGACCTGTTCACGTTCACAACACACTGTGTTAATTAAGAGTAAAGGGCTTAGGTAGAGTCAATGCATGTCAGGGGAAATTGGGTGCAAATGGACTGGTACATAGCAGCTCACAACAAACAATTTTGTAAATAGGTCTTCAAATTTATTCAACAGTAAAAGTTCACTTTTTGTCGAAAACATTGCTGGGAAAAATCAGGCTTCACTGCATAGGCTCGCTCCCCCCTGGAACCCACTCACGCCCCCCCCAGGGGGCGCGCCCCCAGGTTTAGAACCTCTGCCTTAGAGGTATGTTACCGGTGAGCATGGCGTTAGCAGGCTGGTGATGTTGAGGTCGACTAAACTAAAAACTTAACAACCAACATTTGCCTGGTATATAACTGTAACTATTACTGGCACTTCCGTGCTTTATAACGATAACTAACTTCATGGGCTTGCATAACTATAACTGTAACTATAAACGTAACCAGATCTATAACCATAACTATGATCATAACTGTAACCATAACTATAACCGTTCCTATAACTATAACATGCCATATGGGCTTGCATAAATATAACTGTTACTAGACTTGTGAGTTAAATACCATTAGGGCTTGCATAACTATAACTATTACTTACCTTTTGTGCTTGTATAACTGTAACTATTACTAGCATTTTGGCCTTGCATAACTTCCACTATTGAAAGCCTTATTACCATAACCTTTGACTAAATACATAAAATTAATTTTTTTAATATTTCACCAGGCAACAGGAGATGGAGTTAGGTTTGGAGGTCCTGCGCCCTCGTGGTCCTCCGCCTACACGACAACCAATACCCAATTGTGACTAACGGGATGCTCCTGTTTAGGCAAAGAATCCTCACCTGTGTTCATTACAGCTGTACTTCTACTTAATTACAAGAAATTTAAATACTCCCTGCTGTTTATTACATTCCCCAAATCTTTCGTAATATGAGCCATTTACATTCTAAAGCTGTAATCTCATGCATGAAACAAATACATTGTATCAGGCTCGAAACAGTAAAATTAATGCGTTGTTTATGAATGTTTCTGAAAACGAAGGATGATTACTACATATTCAGTTTTATTGTTTCTTGCAATGAATATGAGCGATGCGTTACGGCAGGTTATAGGCTCCGCAAGTGACATACGCTACGGCGACTGACGTCAAAAATCGTCGTACGTGAATCTGGAGAGGCAGACCTCGGACGCATCTTTTGCGCTCCAACCTGCAGCTCTCCAGCTGCCCCAAACGTTCAGCCATTTCCGAGTGCCTTCTTCAGCCCACCGCCAGAGCGCGATGTTGGACTGTGGATGTGAACGCAGCGATGTCGGTTCGAAGTGACGGCCTAGGGAAGGATCAGATAAGCAATAAACTTGATTCCGTTGATTGATAGTCTTTCAACATAATGCTACTGTAAATTTTCTTCTGTATGTTTTTCGTCACGAATAAGGAATATTACTGGTGTCAAATATGTACGTGATACTATGCATTTCTTTCTACGCATACGAGGATTTAGATAACCTCTCGCGATGCCACGAGTATATGTAGCTGATCGCATGACTCAAGGTCTTCGGCGCGGAAAAGTCGGTGTCATCATGTTTAAGTTGAGGTCAGTAGCAACCTATACCAAGTTGAGTTGTGCCATTTCCCGGGTGTTATGCGTCCATTTATCGCTCAAAATATCCAATGATGTCTTTGTAATCACATTTGAAATAAGCCTTTCATAATAGCTGCAATTTGAAACTCGCTGATGGGAAGTTTTACTGCCTTAATTCCAAATATTTACTTTCATTTTAATGCAAGGTCCAACTCCGCGTCACACTTAGAGAAATGTCCAATATCAGCAAAATTTCACGTATAAATATCATACAAGGAACTCGAGCCATGCAGAGCTTGTTCGAATTGTAAACCTGCGTTCGAATGTCTTTGTTCGAATATAATCTATCACTCTTTCAAATATTCTGGAATTATTCATGGAAAGATCTCATGCTCTCGTGCCCGAAGAGGCAACGCTCATACTCATCGTAGTATTTTAATAAATGTTGCAGAAAGTGAAGGTTTTGTTATGTTTTTACTTTCAATAAAGATTAGCATGGAAGTTCTTCCAACGCTCCATGTGCAAATGAAACTAAGAATTATTCACATCGAGGAATCTGATGAACCACTTGTATTTTCTTCAGGGTTTACCTGAATGGGTTGCCAGCAAGTTGAGTCCTGCTAACTTAAATAGACAATGATCCAAGGAATGAGCTCTCGGTTATTAGTTCCGCGTAAACCATGCAACATTACCTAGCTGAACCTTTCATACGGTAAGTTATGAATTACAAAATCGTTTCTCACAAGAGATCATACAGAAGTTTAAGAGTTTTGAACATAATTGCTTTGAATAATCTGTGCCTCTTTATAGTAGGAATCACCTAACGAAAATGACGTGGCGTATATTCTTTTTTATTTCTTAATTTCGTAATGCATGATAAATGCCTGAATACGGAAACACGATAGCTATGTTTAGGATCGTCAACAGCCGAGTGAAAGGTTTTTCATTGTTCAGCAATCGTATGAGAAATTATTACCTGATGCGATGAAATCTGTAACTCTAATGATAGGGCTAGACCTATTGTTAGACTTCCGCAGACTTGCTCTGAATTAAAATCGAACTTAGAAATTTCATATCCTTGTTCAGCAAAATTATTGGCTGAAGAAACGATTACCGATCGTTTCGAGTGTTGGTGGCACTCGGTTTGCGGAGGAAATGTTTACCGAAAGAAGGTGAAATTTGAAGTAGCGAGTTCTCTTGAGAAGCGGCAGCGCTACGTACAATTTGAGATCATTATCGGCCATAAACGATGGTTGAAATTGCATTCAGATACCGCGAAGCGCGTGTACAGCAACTCAGTCGTATGACGACTCATACGAATCTTAAGAACACGCCACGTGATGTACTCATCGTAAACAAGACGCTCAATTGCGGTCGTTCATGTCATAAATTGTAATAAAACGTCGACTTCGTTATTTTATGGCGCGTAAAATATTAACGATGAGTATCGAGAACTAGCTCTGGTAAAAGTTTCTAATATGAGTGCGTGTTTGACGCTGTTCCATCCATTACACACAGCAGGGTCGATTACAAGGCAGAGGTAAAGGAACATTGCTTCCGTGGACTTCAATCATACTGTGACAACACGTACGGGATAATGGATTGTTGCTGCCATCTTATTTGGCATTTCATTTGAGTTTATCGGCATTTGTCCAACGTAACCATTCTCCCTTCTTGGATTTTCGCTCAAGTTTGGATACTTGATCTATAACTCCACTCGAAAGTGTTATTGGGAATGATCTTCTTAATCGGACTCGGCTTCGACGGACGAGTGAACATTCTTTCAGAATTTACATCTTGTGTGCCCGCATAATTTTGTACGCCATTCCATCAGCATATATGATTTCTGCCCATTCCTGATTCTGATCCAACATATTTTTTCTCGTATTTTCCAAATGCCATTTTCTATCACATCAAATTTGTGGGTGAGGCGGAAGTGGTACTCGTAAACGAACAGCTGCTGGTCTTAAAATGATTCATTGCGATGGCAGTCTCAAGACAAGTATCACACTAAAAATAATTTACGCAGTTTCAGACCAAAATTCCAGCTTAGAACGAACAATACTGCAGAGTGTTGCATAATAGCCAGTAAATTTTGGGGAGAAAAACGACTCTTAGTATGGATTAACCACGGATTCACCATGACCGACACGAAGTGTGTGTCGTTTTTAATAAAAACATAACTAATTATCTGATACCATAAGTTAGCTAAGGATCGGCTACAACCGTAATTTACGATGCATACTTGGGCTGGCTAACGATGCTTAATGAATGCAGTTGGGCGCATACACCGCGCACCAAACTACCGCTACGAACGCGACAGGCTGCTTTGTGGCCCCGTCGCACGCAACCCTGGTAATGAGAACTCAAATCAGGAAAGTGAGACAAACTGCAAACTTTGCTTCTGTTCTTCACACGCTCAGAGCAATAACTTCATGTGATGAGTGCGGACGAAGAAATGAGGAGAGGATAACATGATCTTTATGATCAATATCTGTAGCTGCAGTTGATTGGTATGGTGCGTTAAAGCACATCCAAGAACGTTTGTACGTTTATTACATAAACAGCAGACTTTCACACTGCTCGAAATATGCGATAAATGATCTCTTTTAAAATGTTGATCTCAATCGGGAATTCAATGAAGTTGTGCGATACATGTGACTTAAAAAATGGCATGCAATGAAGTTTTAGTCAAACTTCTTATGAGAGCGATGAACGATCATAGTAAGTGCTTCTACCGTTCATTCTTCCTCATTTAAAGCATGTACTTCTAATCATTTAGCATTGCACAAGCGCAATGATTCATACACATATTAGTGTTAGGCAACTTCAATAATGAACTTACTTGTAGTTTTCATTGCTTTAAAGATGCGATCTGTAATTATTTTTCGTAATTTTGATTTTTTTCAAAAACAAAAATAATCATACGAGAAAAGTGAACAAAGACTATCGTCATACAAATACGTTGCCTTGGTAACAAAACACGCATATTAATATTGAGCTTGGACTATGAAAAAGGTATATATCTGTACTTTAGCCCTAATTAAGCGGAGCAAGGCAGATTGGTGGCGTTCAGTAGCGTAACTCAGTGAGGGCTTAAGGGAGAAGTTCAGGCCCAATCAGAAGACGTTGTATAATCGAGGCCCGATGCATGGATTCTTAACTCAGTGATTCTTAACTCTTAACTCTATCCATCTCATTCTCTTGTCTTTCGGATGGCATAACTCACACATAGAAAGTGCTTTTTGCAGCCTTCATATATTTTGACCTTCGTCTACCTTTGGAATGCTTGTATTGCTGTCCATGTCATTCACTTTTTTAACTAGACGCTACTTGCTCTTTCTCTTTCATTTGTTCAAACCACATCATAATTTGCTCTATACTTCATCCTAAAACTTGCTACCGTGAACGCACTTTCGTACCTCCTCATATATTAATCAATCAAATACAACTTTCATTGTTGCATATAATTATCGCATAGCGTCTTTAACTTGAAAAATTTTTTTCTCCCATTTCCAGTCTACAATTATTTTACTGAATAACATAGGCCGACTGTGCTCTTCTAAGGCCTTCTTTTTGAAATTCTCTGAAAAGAACTATGATTCGTTGTCAAGTTGATTCATAATTAAATTTTTATGCCTTTATCCAATTCTTTCATTCTAATGCTTCACCTATTTTCAACTCCTCTTAACCTCACATGCATTTGAAATCATTCCCTTCTTCAGATTTCAACGATATACCACTTCTTCAAATAGAGATTTCCCTTCTCAATATGCATGGAGTCACGATTGAATATAGTGATAGAATTGGCTACTTGAGTCGCATCATCAGTAAATTATATTATTACTTACCCAGCTTATAGAGACCTTGCCAATCAGTTGGAAGCATTCACCCCGAACTGTTCCAGAGAGTTCACTTCCCCAAACTACAATAATCATGAACAAATGTACCTCAAAAAACTAAGAGTTCTTGTAATCTCACTACTGTCCCTTCAACTCAGAAAGTCAGTTCCTCACGACATTTCTGATTCCTACACTGCTCTACTCGTATAAAGGGATAAAAATACTTAACGTTAATGTAGAAATGACCCATTCAGAAGAGACTTGATAAATTCCCATAACACCTATACCAATTTGCCTAAAACTTTTCCTTCAACTAAACACGTTCAAAATATCATGCCAAAATTACGTTACTTTAATTTCTAGTTTGTGTTCCGTATAAAAGTCAAAATTTCAAAAATACGTATGTGAATCAATCCTCATTGAATGGTGTGCCCCGTGACCTGAATAAATGGTGAAGGATTCACTCTTCTTCACCAGCGAGACTCTTCACTCTTCAGGACCCGGTTGTACAGGAAGGATTTTAACTTCTTAATCGAATTGAACTCATGCCCTTATAGTGTGGAAATTCATCTTTTGCAATGTTTCCTTATCTCATAATTTTCATCTACGTTTTAAAAGGATACTGCTCAATAATTACATCAATATTTTCATTAAACACAGACTTCTATGATCGATTGATAGAGTGTGATGCGAATTAGGTTTCGCTATCGGGGGCTAGAATTACGAACAATATTTTCATTAGCAGGTAAAAAATATTTATTTCTCATGACAGCTGCTTTGAGGATTACAGGGGAGTAAATGCAGTCCACAATTTCTTCGAGAGGATTGGACTTGATTTGTAAGAACTAGCAGCCCGTACGGACCTTCATGCTTTATTTTCGCATAACACAAACTCCCTGAGATTTGATCTATTCATGACCCGTTGAGCTAATAACCACTACAAGTTAGCAAAACGTCGTAAAAAACATGGCATACTTTGATATCGTTCACTCCACACATTAATTAGCGTTCACGGTTCTAGTCATAAATCGAAAGTTTAAGCTGTCCCTCAGCAGCGGTCAGACTCAAACCTGCACATCACGCTTCAGTTTTCTAAAAATTTCTCTCATTCGTCGTACAAGACTCGTATCGTGTATACCCTACTGGCATAATAATGCACTGCCTCAGTACGATGGTCTCATTCATTCGCAACATTCGTACTTGTCTAGCTCTCAATCGGTCATAATCGTTTGCTACGAATTTTTTCAAGTAGTTTTCCTTCTTTCTTGGTTTCCCCAATAATATTTGTACTTTCTTATTATTCTGTCACCGAAAAATTATTGAACGCGCTTTCTTACCTTCCTTAATGTCACACATGGACACTTAACTCCTAGTTTAAAATTTACAAATTTTTCCACCAAACCCAATTCCACCAATGCTTTAACTACTAATCATTCTTGAGTGAAAGTAATCTACGTATGGCCTGGGAAATCCATTTTGAATTTAGCCTATTTGACACAGTCAGTAAACTGACTATTAACTTCGAAACACTTTGACAACTTTTTCCCTGAGCGGGACACCATGTCTACGTATGCACCTCTAAAACTTAATGAAATCATTGCCGAAAAAACTATTTTTTTTTCTCGTAACCTTCAATATTAGACAATTATTCATTCACAACGTCATATATATTGTATGTTCACAACGTCATGTATATTGTCGATTCTCTACTTCCATTTTTTTCCATGAATAATGCTAATGAGAATAATTAATAGTTGAATAGGACACTCTCTTGCTACTCATTACTGTATTTGGAAAATAGCTTGAACAAGCAAGCGGTAGTCGTAAGAACAAATATTAGCGGCAAGCTAAACATGGCAAGTTTTGGAAGTGTGAGGAACACAAGGGAAGCTCTGAGCAACACGTAGGCAATAAGTTTGCGCAGCTACACGAGAAAGGTGTGACGGAGAAACCCTAAGTGCTTCCCACTAACTAACGACCTGCCTAAGCCTTTATTAAAAAGCACTTGAGGCTTCACAACCTTACACAACTCCCTAGGCTTCGGAATTCTGTTTCCAAGAGGTTTGCAGGGAAATTTTTGCTTATGTTTTTAGACGTGGAAAAAATCCGTGGCTCCAAATGCACGGTAAAATAAAATCAACAATATAAGAGTGAACGAATTCTACATTTAATTGGGTGCTTCTTCGTCTTTTGTCAGTAATTTAAAAATACGTTGTCTAGTAATTTTGTTCGCTCAGTTAATACAGAATCGAAACCACTTAATTACTTAATTATTTGAAAATAGCGTTTTAACAAAAAATGTTTGAAGAAGAATTAAAAAAGAGGGAATCTGCACTATGTTCTTTATACTCGTGATTGTTTTCAACAGGTGTTGAAGAGAATTTTATTCTTATGAGAATAAATTTCGAATTTAATTATCTACTTATTCTCCGATAACGTGTTAGTACTCATACAAACCGAATGTAGAGCATCATTATAGGAATGGATACTAATGTAGATTTATTACCCACATCAAACCAACGGTTTATTTGAATGATCGATGTTCAAGAACGTATTTATGGGATTTGCTATGGAGCTCATCATTGGGGTAATTTTATTAGAGAAAGCTTTCGAAAGTTTTTTAGTCCATGGTTTGCTAATGTGTCAATGTACGTAGAAATATTAGACCTAATTTTTCCCATGTACATTGTGATGATAGGTGCATGATAGCGTTGTAATTGTGTCACGCAGACATGTTTTGCGAATAATTCAGTGTAAATAAGTTGAGATACCGGGTAGGCTGAACGTTACAACATGCACTCGGAGCCTGCATTCGGGAAAGTTGCCAAAAATCCTGCCTCATTCTTTGCCTGTAACCGCATACATTGAAGCTTTCACTCTGTTCACAATAATAACGATCCAGTTCGAATTGAAAAGAATAACAAAATGCAAAGAATCACGGGTGAGTAAGACACTGGTGAGGGAGTACCTCGATTTGTGATAATGAATAAAATGCTTCTGTAAGTCTTCATAAAGTACAATTGTTAATGTACAAATTCAGTTAGTCTTGAAAGTGGAATGAATTGTGGAGAGAATTCAGGGTACTATAATTCACTAATATAAATAATAATTATCAATATTCGTCTAAAAATGATGAAAATTGGAGAAATTAAATTAATGTTCAATGTGTTATTAGTATTAAAGTCTGCATGCAAAGTAAGTCTTATAATTAAATGAATTCATAAACACACACGCTCCGTAAATGATCCGCATTGATGTAACAAATGTATAAATGGCTACATCTGCAAATACGTTCAAACCTTATATTTTCACTGAACGTTTTACGCCACAAAAATTTCGCTACTCGAAGATTGTTCGCCAAAGTACTATCGCTTCGCTCTGTGCCTATAATTCACCACCAGAAGAAGAGATGAACCCAAGGTCTCCCCACGTTAGACAACTTCATCTTTGTCAAATTTGAATAAAATAAATTCAAACTAAAAATAAAACGTGAGATCCGCGGGTCCTGTACTTACACTCCGAACTTATTCATCTCGTGTTCAGTTCTTCTTCAGCTGATGGTAACAAGGCAGCACAGCCTTCATATTTTTCTCATGTGGAGCTCAGTCTGCAAGAAGTGACTCTAGGAGTGCTAATTGTGTACCTTCTTAGTTTCACTCCCTGGAAACGGCTGCTGGAAAAAGCTTTAATAGATGCTTGCACGAGTCGTTTGACCTTAATGACCGTCCCATATATCAGCCATAATTTTGGAGCTTGAAGTTAAAGAGTGTATTTAAAAGTTGTAACCATGAACTGGAGCACAAAACTGATCCCTACTTCTGACGCATAATGAACGGAATAGAACTGTGCCCTACGGCGCCAGTTAACTGCTAGCTGTTTTTACCTCCGCGGCTCAATTCTTACTTCAAGAGAAACTTGATTTCGAATCGTTTAGAAACGAAAGTAAAATCCTCGGAAGAAATAAGAAAAGTGCCTTCATTGAACTTATTGGACATTCTAAGAAATAAATTCTAGTATTTTTTCTCATGATTTAAGTACTTTCCACTTCATTGAGAATAAATTTTTGAAGTTCAGCACACGAAATTCTCAAGCAGAATTTTGCAAAGACCTGAAAATTTTTTTTATTTATATCTGAAGAATTAGGATTTATGAGAGCACATTTTTTTCAATTTCATCAATCTTTTTCGGGAGAAGTTTAACGCACAACTCTTAATTAACACAAACATGGTAAAATCGATATCGGCTTGATCAATGCTAGTAACTTAATCAAAATTAGGTATTCAATGATCGAGTGGGATGATGCACACTTCTTTGATGAAAAGTGACTCTTCTTTAGTCATTCTATGACCTAGTTTTAATGTTATATTTCCACAAAACTCATTTGAAAGTTGGAAAATAGTTCGTTACTCTAAGCATAACTCACTTAGTCATTGGCATGAAGCGAATCTCAAGTTAGGCACACATGACCAATGCCTTCTACATCCCCAGGCATTCTTATCAAATATATGACGTCACACAAGTGCTCCGAAATTTGAGGCCGTTTGTGATGAATCGATTGGGTATAATTAAGTTGACATCAATCTCTTTTTGATTTCTCACAGAATGTAGCTGGTCTTGGCAGGCTTTGAAAAATTTTGGGATCTATGCAGCGATGATATTTTTGCAAGATGAGTGCATGTTAAAAATCAATTTCTTATAATTCTTTCTGATATGATCAAAATAAGAGGAGTTTTGAGCTCGTTTAGGCCTAAAGTTATGAAAAAAGTATAGCTCAGTTCAACCAGCAAACACAAAATCCTTCAAGTTGACATGAATTTGAGAACTGCCTGCGCAATAATTTCTTTCATCCAAACGTTGCAACAGCACCAAATGACGACTATGATTCTCTCATTTTTATTGTAATTCAATCAAGAAACATAATCCAAGTTATTTCCTTTCACTCTTAATCTTTACTAACCAAATATGTAATTTTTGATCACTGCCAAGTAATATCACAAAAATTTAGATGGAATTCATACTAAGCCATCCATTTACTTAATTTCAATCCTTTAAAACTGGCGCCTTTGTTATGGCTATGGCAGCGTGACGTCATTGCTATGATGCCAAGCCAAGTATGTCTCGAGATAAAGGAGGCATTTCCGTGGCGCGTTGCCCGTTCCCAAGTCAGCTTTAGGTGCATAGCCTTTAAACTTACTTTTTCCAATCCCCTCCAACAGTTACTTTATCATTTTTAGATATCTCTCCTAAGTACTTTATCCCATTACAACGCTCGACTATAGTGTGTGACATTTTATTTTCATTGATTTTAATATTTATGATGTTTAGGTAGATTACACTGGGGAACACTTTTTCAGTAAGTTTGAGTTGCATTGGATATTTTAGCTGAATCTACCGGAGTTTTAGGCGCTGATTTCAAATCTGAAATTACTTTTTCTCTACAAGCTCTGGTTTGCATGCGATTTGAGGTTAATGAAATTGTACAAATGTTAACTAGCGTAACCATGTTAAAGCATTTTCGCGTCCATAAGATTAAATAACTTCTAATGTTTTGATCATACTTCTTTTGTTCCAGTTGAAGCATGGCTTCCAAAGAGAGACATCATTGCATAAACGAGCCTGATGCCTTCTGCTTTTACATGTGGATGCTACACACTCAATCGTCAGAGATGTAACATATCCTCGTTCGTCAAACGTGCCTACAAGGCATATTTTGAAGTTCATCTTGATGATCAAGACAAGCAATGGGCTCCAATCTTTTGTTTGCCACAATTGTGAGGAAATACTTCGAGAATGGACGAAAGGAAAACACAAAGGTCTGCCTTTTGAAGTTATGCGAACCCACCAACCATGTAACTGACTGTTATTTCTGTATGGGAAACACAACAGGTGCTGGGAAGAAAAACATACATAAGATAACGTATCCGAAAATTTCCTCAGCTATCTGGCCTGCTCTACACTCTGAAGTTCCTGTCCAGTTTTCAATGGCTTTCCTCCATTGGACGATAAAGACATTGGATATGATACAAGCGAATTAGACAGTTGTGACAGTGAATTGTCAGAAAAGTGTTCACAATCGAAGAACTGTTCTTCAGACACTGAACCTTTTTCCGTCCCTTGCTAAACCTCTTCCCCAGGCTGAAATGAAAGATTTAGTGCGGGATTTAGGTCTTTCAAAAAAAACAACAGAGCTTTTGGCATCAAGATTTCGAGGCAGAAATCTTGTTGATCACTCTGTTCGTTAAAGTATCATATTTCAGAAAGCGTGACCAGCTTTTTATGACCTTCTTTTCAGATGACGGACAGTGCCATACTGCCATGACATCCCAGGGCTTTTCAAAGAACTGTGTGTACCTTACTATAGTCCTGCTGAATGGAGGCTCTTTTTAGACAGTTCAAACGTAGTGTAAAGTGTGTTCTTTTACACAATGTCAATGTTTAAGGAGCAGTACCTGTCGGTCATTAAGTGCATTTGTGGGAAGACTATGATGATATGAGAATGGTCATGGACTTATTGTAGTATCATGAGCACAACATTGACCATTTGTGTCGACTAATAGGCGTTCAACTTTCTCCTTGGACAGCAAAAAGGTTTCACCAAGTTTCCATGTTTCCTCTGTATGTGGGATAGCCAAGCCCGAGACAGACATTGGGTCCAGGAGGACTGGCCTAATCGTGACACCCTTGAAGCAGGCATACCAAATATTTAACAAATCTCATTTGTAAGCAGAGATAAGATCATATTTCCTTCTCTTAGCATCAAATTAGGTTTGATGAAGCAATTTGTCAAGGCACTCGAAACCAAAGGTGTATGTTTCCAACACATCATCACAGCTTTATACCAGTGTTATCATTTGAGAAGATTAAAGCAGGCATGCTTGATGGCCCACAGATTTGAACCCTAATTTGTGATGCTCAGCTTGTTGCTAAGATGTCTGCTTTAGAAAAGGCAGTATGTTTATCCTTTGTGACAGTCGTTCAAAACTTCCTTTGAAACAATAAGGCGGAGAACTACGGTGAACTTTAAGGAGAATGCTCCTCGGTTTTCGTGATCTCGGGTGTAACATGAGCATCAAGCTTCATTTTTTGAACAGCCACCTTGATAAAGCTCCCTGACAACCTGGGGGCTGTGAGTGACCAACAAGGATAACGATTCCACCAAGACCTGAAGGTCATGAAAGAACGCTACCACGGGCGCTGGGACAAAAGTAAGATGGCTGACTCCTGCTGGAATATTAAACGAGATTTTCCAGATGAAGTGTACAAACGGAAAAGTGACGAGCGCAAATTCCTGCGTGAATAAAATACACAAACAAATTGATTAGCTTTCATCTGCCGTGGTGATGTTCTGAAGGATGCTTATCTAGCTTTGGGATATACATTGATGTTTTCTAAGAAACGCCATCAGAAAATACGGCACAACCAACAATGGTGTAATTTACTCTCAAATCACATTTTAATGATGTGTTTCTTTTGCCCTAATAAATAAGGGGAAATGACTTTCATACCGTTTTAAGATTCAAGGGGAACAAAGGATTGTGGCTGATATTGTAATTTTATATTATAAAAAAAATTAAAAATGTCATATTACATAAAATCTGTTGCTTGGAGACAATAACCGACTTCAGATATGAAATCAACACACTCAAATTGACTATCGAATGGTATTTTTTTAATGTAACAAAATGAGTGTTCCCCAGTGCTAGTAACACTCAATAACACTAAGAAATTATTTTTTTAAATGTGTAAACAAATTGAAAAGTAAGAAACACTGTGTAACAGCATATTCAACGACGAAGGTTCACGCAAAAATTGATTCAAAAATTTTTGTGTAAGTGTAAATTCAATTTCAGAAACTCTATTATTTCTGCATATTTTTTAGGAAAACAAACTCAATTTACAAAACTTGTAGAAGCACGCGAAATTTCTGAAGGTTAATGTTGACAAAAAGTCGAGAATTGACGCCCCTGTGGCAATTTCGTGAAAAACTTGACTCATTGCTCGTAACAACATCCCGTTGCCTGTTATTGACGCTCTTTGAATAATCATACATTTTCGTCTACGATAATAATTATTGTGATCATACACTTGGTCTCGAGACCTGCACAAATAAATTACGACGTTACGCTAATGGTCCGCTTTTTGTGATGAATCGATGGGGAGAAATTAAGTCAGCTCAAATTTATCATTGATTTCCCATGGAATGAAGCTAACCAGGCTTTGTAAAAATTTTGCAGATATGTAGTAACACTTTTTCTACAACTTCTGTCTCCTATGACTATTTCTGATACAATGAAATCAGAACGCAGTCGAGCTTGTTGAGGCTCGACGTTAGCATGCACCATCAAACTGAAAAATTTCAACAAAGGCAATATGGTGTAATATCGGAAGGGTTGTGATCTTTATTTTATCAAGGGTACATAAAAATTAGGCAAGGTCAAGCTACTTCCCACATTGTTCCTTTTCATGTTAAAATTATGAAACTCGAGACCGTCAAAATTGTTGAATTTGAACAGAAGTCTGAAACCGTCTAAAAAAATAACGAAAAAGAGCTCAAAATTTGACATTGGAGCTTTCAAAGCTTCCTTCGCTACAATTTGTTTCTTTCAAACACCGCACAGCTCCACATGACAAGTATGGTTCTTTTATTTAAACATAAATTAGGCAGAAAAATATTTATTACAAACGTAAAAAGTATATGGAATGAGTGTAAAAATCTTCACACACCACTTGAGTAATTTTTAATCACTCATGCACGATATCACCGATGTTTTAATGGAAATGATGGATTAAATGCCATTGGATTCCATTAAAAACTGCTGTCATCTTTAGACCCCTATATTGTAACGTCATTGTTAGGTCACCACGTCTAGGAGAGGCTCGATGTATATAGGAGGCATTGCCTTGACCGTCTATGACAAAAGAAATTTTGACTTTAAGCTAACAATTACAATAACAATTGAAAAAATTTATTGGTTTGAAATTTGATTAATAAAACGCACAGCGAATACAAACAATAACATTTCGTCTATAACTAGTTTCAGTAAGAATAGAGGTTTCGAGTGGAATCTTCACTCTTCTTCGGCAAAAATTACTTAGAACGAAGAAAAACACACTTTAGGAAATATGAACACATTGATCCTGACTATTACAAAAGAACACACAAGTATAAAAATAATGAACAAATGAAACGATGGCTAAAGTATTTTACCACTATGTTCGAAGTGGTACAGAGCTAGCGTTATCATTGAGGGATTGTATTTATTTGTGAATTAAGATAATTTTTATAGTTCGTAAATCTGTATTGGATGACGATGCCATAACCTTAAAGCTTTCATGTCAAATAAGATGATTAAATATTTTACAGCATTAACTCTATTTGTGCTACACGGTGGTGTTACTACGGTCAAGCAGATGGTTAAGGTGTTCAGTAAGGCATGCATGCAGCTTGCAGGTGACACTCGGTCTCCTCAGTATAGTTGCTCTGGCTACTCCAGGAAAAAGATACAAAGTTACTTGTACTAAATTTGGAGTTCCATCCTGAACGCTGCATAGTTTATCAACTGTGTTAATTTTCAGTTCAGAGTCGTAGGGGGGAATTGTAGAATTTATTTTTCTTTCACCAGCGTGTTTGTAGTAGATCTCTTTCATGGTGAGGAACACCAAATTAAGTTTTTTGAAGCCCTAGCTCAAACTGGCTTCTTGTGAAATTTTAAATTTAAATATAATTTATAATGTGTTTCAGTTACACGAAACGAAAAACCATTTAAACTTAAATTTTTGTGAAAAAAAATTAGTTCAGTTGTAAAATTGTACTTCCTTTTTGAGGCGGCAAGATTATTTCATTCACTTTTCTTGAACCCGTGATTGCTTTCATGGTTCAGAGTAAATTTGAGATGAGTGAAGATTGCACTCGAAAGCTCGTTTAAATAAGATTAGTGTTGACCGAAATACTTCTGTTAGCATTCTTGCTGAGTTTTGCATTCTTGCTGAGTTTTAACATAAAACTTCGCTTTCTCTCAACGAAGTAAATTCGTTAAATCCTATTTGGTGGAATCCATTATTTCATAAATCATTTATAGAAGTAATTTTAATTGCATGTTTACTTTCATTTGGCTAATTGTTCCATATCTTACGCATTAATTAATTATTAAGTTCTACATTATGTGCATTAGATTAATTCTTGTCACAATTCGTAACTTTACCTGAATTATCCCTATAATTTTTCATTTAAGCCAGTTTCATTTCTGACATTGAAGCATGACTCGGGTGATTCAATTAACGCAATCGACTTCGAATATGAAAATCGCTTCTCGCAATTCCAAAGGAAGGAGAACCACGTCCACACGAGTGCTTCTTTAGTATCCATTGACAATAATTTTTAAAAATTCCAATATTCACTCATACGCCATAGAATTTTTAATTACCGTAATGAATAATAATTGTCACTCCAAAATCTGATGAGTAAGTAGGTCAGATGGTACAATTTTAACACTGTTTAAAAGATGAGATAAATAAAGTAATCTTTACAGCATTTTCAAACAAGTTAAGTGCATTGTACACGTACTTAATAAAAACACTGTTACATAATTGAATGCACATTCAACCATCGAAACCTGTGAAAAAGGTGCAGCAGCAGTCACAAAATTACTCCGAGTGCATGACTTGAAGATTTTCTACAAGTTGAAAGCAGATTCAGAAGAATACGCTGAACTATTGTTCGTAGGAATAATGATTTCAATTTTGAAAGTGCGAGGTGAGCAATTTAAATTGGTGTCAGACATTTTATCAGACAAATGAAGGCCATCGTTGGCAGTTCAGTAAATTTTCTGTGACTCGCTTTAGCATGTCACGCGGCATAGCGTTGATTTCCTCTTGGCTCGTTCCCTCCTGAATGGTATAGGAAAACCTGTCCTAAAACTTACTGCCTAAACTAAACGTTGCATGTGCCAGATATTTTATATGTTTTCTAAAAAATTGTTAAAATGATTTATAACAAAATCAAATGATAGACTTCAATTTTCTTAGTAGATGCTCTCCGATTCTTATGTTATCTGAAGAAAAAATCGAGTAGGGGTTAAAGATAACGCAAGAATTCTAATTTTTTAAGTGTACCCATGCATCGAGATGACAAAAAAATAACGAAAGGGATCTTGCGCTCATAGGATAAAAGCACGTCCGGGACTTTTTAGAGGGAACGAAGTCAGAGATTGGTGCACCAGACGGCCACCCACACTCAATCTCATCAATAACCGTGACCTGTGGAAAGTATGGACTTAATCTTAGAAGTGTCAAGAATGGGTAAAAAATGCTTAAATAATTGGTTTGATTCGGCATTCGGCACTAGGGTCTATGATACTGGAGATAAAAAAAAATCGTTTCAAAATTAATATAGTTTACTTCAGAGTGTACTGAGGTTATACGCACCGTGAGTAAATCTAGTACTTAATTTACGTAGGTAGAACACGGCTCAATTTGTAGGTATGGCTCGAGTTGTGGAATCTACAGCCATATGAAGGCTATAGTAGGCCGACGACAGCCTGTTCGGTTGCTGAAGCGTAGAAGGACTGCTCTCGTGGCTCCGTCTCTCACACCAGCGCTGGCTCTTCAGCAGAGGAGACCGAGAAGGGCCCGGTGCGAGGCAGTGAGACCTCATCTGGACGACAATGATGCCCACCTTGAGTCATGGCTCGTCAGCCACCAGCTGCTCCACCACGTCGACTGCAGGGGTCAGAGGCACAGGTCACGGGGATTTTACCTAGAGGCGCACATGCTGAGGAGGGCTCTGAGAATATAAACTCTAGTATGGGATTTATAAAATAGGTGGTTGCGTAGGAAGGTGTGCGTGCTGTGGACGCTGGAAAGTTTCTGTTCTCTCGCAGCCACAACACTGAGCCTGGCTCATGAGGAATTCGTGTTACAGGGTTAAAGCTGTTGTTAATGAGAAAAGCACACTGAACCAAATGTTCTCTAACAATGAAAAAGTTGAAAAATCTATTCAAGTTAATCCGCTGAAATTGCAATTTCTTAATACTAATCCCCCTCACAAGAAAATGAATTTGCAACACAACAGGTAATTCAAAAGCGGAAATTTGATACTCCCAGTACTATAAGAAATTCATGGTTTTTAACCTCACTCAGTATAAAATCGAGTAATTGCCACGGTGCAGAGAAAAATTCTAGTATTATTCCTGAATACTAGCTGTATGGCGTGCTACTTTTCTTCAGAGAATTTCAACTTTACTCAGTGCAGCTCGAACCTTGATCTGCATCTCAAACTGTGCGTATAAAGCCTTGTTCTGTTGTTCATCTCCGATGAAAACAGCATTATTTCTGAAAACAATCTCAACAGACAGAACAGTATTTATCATGTTGTAGATCTTATTGAGACCTATACCCGACAATCACTGCTAAACTAGCACCAGAAAATCCATAATTATCCATTTGTTAGCAGAATTTAGCTCAGCAGCGATCATGCTTGGAGACAGGAGGCTGGAGCCGTTGAAGCAGCACCTGCACATACATTGCTCAGTGTCGACTACAAGGCCGATGTGCAACATTCGACGAAGTTCTCATTTAGTTGCTGTTGACCGTGTCAGGTCTGAACACATTTAGTTCCAAAATTTATCGACAGTGAGTTTATGAAGCACCAATTAATGGGCACTTGGTGTTCATTGAAGTTGCAGAAAAATTATAATTGATATTGAGCAATATTTATACAATTGTTTTTTTTTCCAGAAATTAATGAATAGTTCATGTTAGAAACGGTAAACATTCGTTCTTCACAAACTCGTAAAACATTTTACAGAGAAAATCCTCATTTTATGAAGAAAAGTTTTGTAATCCAGAGATATGAAATAACTGTATACAGTGACACATGCTGGTTGTATACCTGCAAGACAAAGAAGGACCTCATTGACGCACTTGTCTAATATGTTACAGAAGAAGCTTGTAAGGTTTTTACATCGTAGTTCGCTGCACTTATACAAGAGACATCGCAACAATCACGTAATTCTTGTAATGCAATACGCGTCTAAACTGCTATATCGTCCCGGCACAGAAATATTGGGGAGTTGTTAGGCTTCGTGGTAAACTTTAGCGAATTAATACATCAGTGCTCTGCTTCAGCTAAATTCTTGCCCTATGACGTCGCAGCATCTCAGTGTCAGAGTAATCAGTCAACTGACTGTAAAACTTCACTTTAGCTACCAGCTTTGCCCTAATGCATGTGACGCATGTGATAATCAGTAAACGGTACATTTTAATTCTCCGCATAACCTCGCCCAATTTGTGCTCAAGTGTGACAATAACTAGACCCCGAGAAAAACTGCAGTATACCAAATATCAAACTACCTCTGTTATAATAAAGGTTGTCAGTTTCTACTAAGATTTTGTGGTGAAAAAACTGAACACTAACTTCAACTGGCATATTCACGAACAATTAGATCCGAATTCATTTTGGTTTTCTTCCATGCCTTTTCACAGCAATATGTACTAACTATTAACTATTTCATAATTATTTATAGGTTGTGCGCATTGGATGAATAACTAAGAAAGGGAATAATCTGACTTTTATGTATAGTAAGCCGACGCTGTTCAGAAATGGATTGTAGTGACTTCGTAATACGTAAACCTGTGGTTCCAATACGACAATATTGAAAATCAAGCACTGAGCACGCCTGCAGGTGGACAATGACGTGCGTTTGACACTAACATCAAACCTCGCATTGGTCGACTGTGTAGGAGCCATCAAGCCCATCCATCCCACTAAAAAAGAAATGTTTAATAGCTCTTGTGTTTAATACTACAGTTTCTATGATGGTATTTCGTCATTTTGGTTATCTGTGGTGACATTACATACTGTAATGAGTGTAATCACTTATCTTTTGTGGCTGTTTCTACTAATTTTACTTTGAATTGAATGGAAACAATAAACAATTTTGAAAATAGGGTCCTTGGCATGGTAATAGGGTCCTTGGGTCCTTGGCATGGTAAAGTTTGGGAAGTTCTAACGTAAACTACATGGTTCATTTCACCGCAAACCAAATTTGTTCGTTTTCAATTGCTTCTGCAAAGTGCAGTCGGACGACGGCCAGTTTTGGGCTGACAAAGATCAAAGAATCATTCTTTTCCTAGAGAAGGAAAATTGAATGGTAGAGATGCATCGTGGTTACTTCGTTAAATCGTCTTTTGATCTTCAGCTTAAAATACAACGTCAATACATTGCAGCTGTCAATTAATTCAGGAATAAAAGAAAGTCTCTCCATTGTTCTGCTGTTGGCAATAAAGTTATTGCCCATTGCAAGTAAGAAAAAGATATCACATTCTTCTGCTGAGGCAATAAAAGACTGGCTAAATAGTGACCTCCGGTGATTTAGAGCACCAGAGAACACTCATTGGAGCGAGTGATGCTCGTAAAGTGTCTCTCACTGTATCATTACTGCATATTTTCAGACTCAAATAGACTATTATCTGATATAAACTTGCCCTGTTTATATTTTTAACAATAGCTCGTATATAAACGAACTCTTGTCTAACAACTGGCCATGCGCGAGTATGCGATGAGCTTTGCCTGTTCTCGTACGAATATCATTACGATGGCAGCCATAGGTGAATCGCTCATGCATGGGAGGTGTAGTCCATGCATCGCGTTCATGGCTGCTCTATCCCATATACATCGAATTTTATTAGTGCCTCGCTATCATTTTACGCCTCCTAACTTTGAAATATCTCCACAATAGAAATAATCCTTGAAACTTAAGGGGCTCTTACTGGTGGTTTCGAACATTTGGAGGGAACATGGCGAGCATGGATTCGCTTCTTTCAAAGTCACGTGCAGCAAATTATTCACAAGAGAAATTTCGTAGGTTGCCTTTTCAAGGCTCTCCTTGGTGTCTCAAGTGCTGCTGTATTATAAGTGCTTCTGCCCATTAATGGCTTCTTAGCTGGTGAACTGAATTGGGTTACCGGTGTGTAAGTCGATGGTGATGGCTGGAACTGATGCCTGGCGATCCCAACGATCTAGTTGCATGAAACATGAAGTTTTAACGACTTTATCGCTGGATATGCTCGTGACAGCCGTGATGAATCATTGGATTCTTTGAGGCGTGCAGGAACAGGAGGGCTTAATACTGACAACGTGATCACGGAAAACTCTGGACGTGCGACTCTTTATTGAGTTTTGTTACTGTAATAGCCTATTCAATGGAAATTTAAGACAGGTGAATGTATAACACAAGCAGTAAAATAAGCCAAGGTGTTTTCTCTTGTGCCGTTGATTGTCGCATGCCGGAAAAGAACGATCGTAATTGGACAATGGAATTCCCCAATGAGCTTAAATTTTCAAAGCTGACATGATTCTCCTGCTCTGCGGCATTGCGCCTATAATTCCAGCCATTTATATTTGCTTTCTCTAGGGGTGAGATCAACTCAGCTGTTGCAGAGCATGATCCGTCCAAGTTAACGCTGAAAGATATTTTAAGTGTGTCTTCTACGATATTTTCAGTAAACACTATTAAAGAAATGTTCAATGGAGCTTCCGCAATCATAATTATTGTGGAAAGACGTTTGATGGGCGATGCGTCATGCGGCCTGGCGAGGAGCGCGGTGCCGAGACGTACCGTCAGCCTGCTAACGACGCTCGGTAGCACTTAACTTGTCGTCTGTATGGACTGCAAGGACATTATAATCGTCACTGGCCTCACCAATCAAACCTTTACTCCCCATAACGAGCGGTGCCTTCCATAGCCCTCGCTCTCATTACAGCTAATCATTATGAGAAGCGAGCGCTGAAGTGCCGCATATAAATCATGCAGTAAGTTCTGGGAAGCAGAAAAGAGAAAAATAGAAGCTTGACTTGCTGGCCAATCGCCCGGTCTTTTTTGATTTGTTACCCTGTCAATTTTAATTGCTTTAATGTGTCCCTGGGACAAGTAAAAGTTATCGAATAGAATGTTGCCCCGATCAAGATTTATGATACTTTTTCGTATCAAGAAGGCAAACAACTTTGGAATAAGATTTCGTCTTACGGTGGTTTTGGAAGAGTATTAAAGATTTTACGCTGGAATGAAATTAGGGGATGAGAAGAATGACTGATAGATAGTAAGCATAATAGATTTGAGAACGTACATACTCATACAGGGCTTTATGAAATTTGTGGTCTACAAAGTAGTTGAAAGAAAATGTGAGAAGACCGGTTAAGGGCCAAAATTTGGTTAAATGCAGCCATGTGTTATGCAGAACAATCTCTTCATGCGAGTTTCTCATACTGACGCAAAATTACCATTTTATTGTTAACGGCAGAGTTCAGAGTGTTCACATTGTTCTCATAACTCAATTCTTGTTCGCATTTGAAATGACTTGGAACGCACAATAGCATCGTTAGGACTTTGGGATCATCCGTGAAGCGGCGACGCCAGTTACTGCCATGCCCCGAAGACCTGAAGGCTTGCTTACTAATCACCCGGATGAGCGCGGCGTATCGTCCTCCGTATTCCTGAGTAGAATACAGAGAGAGCTGCTGACTGACAGTTTTATTAGACTCGATGAACTCTATACTAAAACGTATAAAAAATCAGTACAGATGAGGTGAAATAATGCGCGAGGTGACTTGAAGATGCTGTGCGTCTATAAAAGAATCTACCGGCCTCATTCAGTAGCAGATTATCATGCCGACTGGTGATTGCCTCAATGGGTTAGAGGCAGCTCCAAAAAAAGTATCTCGAGTACTTTTCAACAGATCTTATAGAAAACAACGACCTGCATTTAATACTAGTAGCACTGTTTTTTCTGTTCCCCTCACTTCCTAGTCAAACTAGTCGTCAGACGTTTTCAGATTTTCAATTTCCGGTACAGTCGAGCCAGATATCGGAGTTATTCCGAATAAAACAAGACAATATCAAATAGCAGAGAAAAGATTTTTTATTGAGTCTGAGAGATGCAGTACAAATGTAGTTAAATGGTGCGCGTGACACGCAAAACTTCCTTATCGGCAACGCCCGCTTGTTTTCATACGTTAAGCGGAGACACACCCACTCGTGGTACACGAATTTATGACGACGTAAACACTCGGAGAAGAAGCAAGTTATTCTATAGTGCTCATTTGCAATACTACGAATAACTGAGCTGGCAAGCTCATGCATCAAAATAAACAAGAAAATATGCCCATCTCGTGAAAAATTACGCCAATATACACATCCAAAAACAGATGATGTGATACTAGAAAATGCGATGTTGTTGTGAAGACTATAATGAAACAGGAAGACATGACCATGCATGAAGACTTAAAATTTGTGATGGCGTGTAAGAAACGAGTAATCACATGGATAGTTGGAGCTAAAGCGACCACGCCAGTGGTTTTATTATTGTTTATTCAGTCTGAAGTTAATTTAAAGACTAGGAATGAAAATCAGTGGAAAATTATCTTAGCTGTTTGCGAGAGGTTGTGTTCACAATGATGCAGGTAGTGCTGCAATTGGAAGATTGACCGGGATTATGAAAGAAATTACTACTCAGAATTAGTGTATTCTTTTCTTTACCAGCTGTGTTGTTCTAGATGCATTTATTCTGCTTGCCTAATTATTTACTGAGTATGTTCTCTTAAACTAAATTGTGGATTTATTTTAGCCAACTGTACATCCTGCTTATATAACATCTCGCTCACAATACTTGAGCTTCCACGCACGTCATTTCTCACTTAATCAAGCATCTTTGCTCTGAATATACTTCTGGCAATTATAGATTCAACATTTTACTCTTTTATAAACACCGAGCTCAGTCATGAGGCTGCACTCATACAAAACGATCAGTCTTAATTCTGCGCTCAAAACAAAATGATCCAAAAAATTACACTCCTAAACACATGATTACGAAACAAAGCTCAGATTCAATCGAGTTCTAGCATGTGGAAGGCTCTTAACGCCAGAGCTTTAGCGTTGTCTTAGACCGACCTACTGCCTGTAGCGAGACCATAATTCCCATTATGTAATTACCCGTGAAAAACCTGGAAGTTACCGAAAGAGCAAGCAGTGCTGGATTACGCTCTGACGCTGACTTTTAATCCCCCAAAAATTACACGAAATCAGAGGTGAAACAATTTAAGATGATCTCCAATAAGTTATTTGTAAGTAATGAAATTGTCTGACATCTGATTTATATTTTAGTTTTGTGTTATAATGGGCTTTTAGAAACACAGATGAACTTTCTATGCAAACAATGCTGATTTAACAAACTAAGATTTAGGGGCCAAAAAAACTACTGCAGAATAATTTATATAATAAGAACATTTACTCTGCTAAGCAATTTGATTACGAAGTCAATTCCAAAAAAGAACTATTAAACCATTTTAATGAAACGTTTCAAGCCTCAGCTCATCATCAGTCACAATTTGCAAACAAAAAAATTTATATGTAAAAATATTTGAATTGAACAAAAGACATTACAAATTTACATAGTTGCTTTGCGAACATTCAAATTGGGGTTTAAACAAAATAATAACGTGACGTTGAATACAGCGTTAAATAAATTAACATTTTTGATAACTACACTACACAGTAGCGTAGTTGTGAGTTGATCCTAAAAAAAATACTGAAATTCCCCTAAAATACGGAACAGTCAGATGAGAGGATTGGCAACAATAAGAAAAATTTTGTCAAAGAGAGAGACAGAAAATAAGTTTTACCTGCAGCACAACACTTGAAGACTATAAGAAAGTTGGAATATACATAGTGTTCGGTAGATGCATGCGATTATTGTTATATTATGTACATATAATTTTGAAAGGGTAAGAACTCTGGATATTATTCAGGGAAGATTTCAATTTGTGCATGTATATTGACTCTAATGTGCATAGCTCGTAAGAATTCTGAACAAAGTTTAAAATTATAAATTGATTGTTATTGATAATTTGTTCACACGGTCCTTTACAGTGCTGCCTTATGTGAGAATGGGAAAGTACTCTTAAAAGACGTCCCGTCGATGACTTCTACCAACATACTCCACGATTCTCATAAAAAGTGTTCGGTGGGTTGATCCAACATACTGCAATGCGCACAGTTTAATTTATTTATAAGTGAGAGACGATCGCAAGCAGTTGGGTAGGTCATTTTTAAAACGAAAGAAGGATCCGATCGTAAACTCTTTCTGGGGAATTATGTGGAAACGAGTCTTAGGAATTCATTTAGTTTAAATGGTTAACCTCCGATGATAGGAATTGGTGATTGACTGTAAAATTAGAGAAATTCTTTATGCTGATTGGGCCAAGTTTTGGAAAACGCAAGGATAAGAAATTCAACACTGGAGCTGCTGAGCAAGAAGATGCTCAAAGTTATATTTTAATACAAGAAACTACTGGCCATGCTGGTACTCGGGCACTCGAGGTCTATTTAAACTCACTACTTCGTTTTCATATGAAATGTATGAAATATATTTTTGCATTGAGCTAATTTTACTAGATACAAAACATACATCTTCGAGCTTGGAGAGGTGCAGTGAATGTATAGTGCTCATTTTTACGGATTTGGAAACCAAAATATGGATGGAGTTCAAGTACTAAACACAGTTGAGCACGCGTGAGTACATCGACTCCACACTGGGAACAAAACACGCTTGCATGCGATGCAGGGCATGCTGGGAATTATCAGATCTTTCAGACACCAAAACTCCGACAGCCACACACATAAAGAGAGGTGTTACCTTCCGGGGAAGTTGGAGGGTTCCGTTATGTTATCCGCACATAGCTTGGTCAGTCTATTGATTCATAAATTCACTAACGTTCTGTTTATATATCTGCATCAGTAATCTGTATCATCCCTCAGTGTTCTTGCTAATAAACTAAGAGTTTTTCAATTCAAAATTTCGTACAGGCTAGCAAATACGGCTGTAACTAACTATTGAGGGATGATACAGATTCTGTTTTTAAAATGACTCATTCTGCGGAGCTTTCCATTTTCATTTTCATTTTCCTTTATTCTCTATGGATATTGTTAGTGAGACAGAACGTTGTTTCTCTTATCAACATAGAATGATAAATTTACGAAATAATATTTGAATATCTGTTTTTGATACAACGCGGGATATGACTAGTATGAAATCAGATTTTCCATGTTTTTATGAAGACAATTTCGAAGCCCACAGAATTTTAATAAACTACAAATATAGGCAGCAGAATGATGATATTCAGCTAGCCTCTCACACGCTTGAATACCCTACGACTTATTAGAAAATGTGCGGTATACAAAACATAAGAATGATCCGTAACACTGTCTTCAATCACCTGATCTTTCGCTCTAAATACCACCTGAAACGTCAGGAAGACCATGAATTAAAACTATTAATTCTCACAGAATGAAAATCGAAGCTGAATTTCCAAACTATCATTAAACACTATTGTTTAACTTTTAATAAAGAGTACGTAAACCTGAAGAAATTTCAGCTGAACGGTTGGATCGAAGTTCTATTAGTGAATTTGGTGCATTTTCAGATCTGTGCCAACACGCACCAAACTGGTAAAGCTTTGTGTGGAACCGTAAATCCGTGATGTCTTAATTGGACGTTCAGTTTAACTTTGCTATTCTGTTTATCCGATGGAAATCTAAGCGAGGAAATTGGTTGGAAAGTTCACCCATAAATAGCGAACATTCAATATTGGATCTCTGAGTGACTTTTATTCAGTTAATCACTTGTGTTTAGGGCTGAATGATTACTTCCGTTCAGTCTTTTCATTATTAAACTAAACACTTCTCAGACAGTTATGACTACCTGAAGGTACAACAATCCCTTGGCACGAACATATCCTCAACAGTAATTCTTGCAATTAAGATGTGTGAAACAACGTTACTGCCGGAAGACTTATTGCGAGTTGAAAATTAGCAGTGTTTTATTGCCGAAGATGGCTTTCATTCAATTACATGATAACAAACGATGACGACTGTGATGGTCGTGAAGTATGGATAAATGCCACAGTACGTTCGACTTACAGGAAACTTCAAATCAAAACACAAGCTCGATACTTGGGTTTTGCTCTCCTCGTACTGCAGCTGCCACGGTCTGGCACAGAGGATGCAGTAAATCACTGCGAGAACAATGAAGGAGGGATGGACTTGAATTAAGTGCCGTATTGTCTGTTGCCGCTTGCGGTATCGGACAATAGAGAAGAGTGGCCCATAAAGATCAATCTATTGCAAGGTTTCTGGCAGTTATGATTATTTTTTATGGAGAATTTGACGCAATGATAGAACATGAAAAAAGAGTGAGCGTTAGTGAGAAACAAGCTGAAGATAATAGGTTAGCAGTGTACGTTGAAATTACGGTGCGCTAAGTTGACCGAAACTTCTAACTTTAAGGTTGTCAGTCGCTTTGAAAATAGCTCGTTTTTATCTACTGCTCTACATTATGCCGCACGTTGTTCGGTTCACATTCAAGGTCTAGGATTGAGCTGTGAGTTGTATATCTAACCAGCTGAGGGACGATCCCCATGTTTTCCAATTAAGACTGTGATGCACTGTTTTCGGAAGAATACATGGATCAGGATGTTAAAGTTTGAGAGTTTGGTTCATTAATGACATGATGAACGTACAACAATAGTTCTGAGGGCGTTTTTCTGTTAAAGCGCTTCAGCTTCAATATTAGCAAACGAGGATCGAAATTTGTGAGTCATCGCTTGAACAGGTGTAGATCTCAGAAGAAAAACTCCTGGCTCTAATGTATACAATATATACAAGGGATTAAATCTGAACGGGTCAGTAGTTTTCTAAAGTCGCAACTTGATTAAAATCTTAAAAACGAAGAAAATTCCAAGGAAATTAATCACATTTAATTGGAAAACGTTTCGGAGTCCAGCTCCATCATCAGTTCAAAAATATAATTCATTATGTCTGCAATAAGAGAAGAAACAAAAATGTTGTAGACAGTAATTAAAACAGATCACGAAAACGAAAACAAAAATAAAAGCAAGTCATTAAAAAATAAACGACTAAATTGACATTTAGTTACTATTTGCAATGGGTATGAACTATCGGTATTGTTGAGGGCCGGTTTACGTTTAAAAATATGTAACGATTCTAAAATCCTAATCAGCTTCAACTTCATATGACCTTAGGATTTTAGAGTCGTTACATATTTTTAAACGTAAACCGGCCCTCAACAATACCGATAGTTCATACCCATTGCAAATAGTAACTAAATGTCAATTTAGTCGTTTATTTTTTAATGACTTGCTTTTATTTTTGTTTTCGTTTTCGTGATCTGTTTTAATTACTGTCTACAATATTTTTGTTTCTTCTTTTATTGCAGACATATTGAATTGTATTTTTGAACTGATGATGGAGCTGGACTCCGAAACGTTTCCAATTAAATATGATTAATTTCCTTGGAACTTTCTTCGTTTTTAAGTTTTTATACAAGGGATTGGGGAGCAAACAACAACCTAAAAAATATGCATTTCATTACAATACGTGTGTCAGGGTGAGTAAATATGTATATATATCGGAGTAGTTATTTAATTTCCAACATGACTTACCCTAAAATACGCCCTAAAGCATTCATTGAAGGACTTCGGCGTCTGCGCAGTCGTTTCGTTGCCATTTGTTGTAAAAAAACAACTTGTAAATTGCTATCACGATTCTTAGCTTGTTGAAGTATTGAATGATGAAGTCCACACGTAAGTTTCAGTGTGTGTGTCGTCATGACCAGTCAGAGGACTCTGCAGCACCACATGTCCTCGTCAGAACACGTACGTGTGGAGGACGCAATGCCAAGGAGTCATTTCGCTTCACAAGGTCCGTACTTTTGGAACATTTTATGCCGTCGTAACGCACAGCTAGCAGCGTAAGTTCTTCGCACTAGATTTGGCTACACCCCATGCTATTAACTCTTAAAATCACTAAGTCGACTTGGCAGAACTTAAGTTACCACCTCTACGCTTTAACCAAATAAAATGATTTGACAATCCGGCCGCAGAACTCTACAGCTCTAGTTCTTCTACTTCACACTCGTGTGAGAGGCTTGACTGCGAAGATCTACGAGAGCTTGGAAGTAAATTTGGAGCAGGTAGGGATAGGAAAGAAAATCCAAAGAGTCTAGTCGGGGATACGAAGCTACGGCATGTCAAATCCTGACAATTCAGAAACAGCAAAAAAATCATTTTGTATCAAGCAGTTTTGGTAATTAACCTCTAAATTCGTAGACGTAAGCCTTTGCAAAGTAATAATCAAAGTTCCTTACAACTTAACTTTAGTTCTATACACTGAGAAATTAACACTGAGAAATTAATATCTCTTGTATACACTGAGAAAATAATATCTCTTGTCTCCGAAGGTGAGAGTAGGGGAGAGGCGCCGTTCAAGCAACCCGAGCTCATTCTGAAAAACATAGCTTCGGAAGTTTGGTCAATATCTGCAGCCCATATAGTTATTACGTATATGTGTGGGGACGTAGTTGAGAGAAAGCTAAAACGACCTGGCACAACACCAGGGAAGAAACCTGATCAAGAACTGCCAGCTTCCCAATGTTACACACAACGAGAAAGTCGATATCGCCTGAAGCTGCTGCTTGTTTCAAATATTTGCAAGGATGCTGCTATTCATGATGAGGCTGACAGAGACTTCGCTGCATAAAATGAATCACAACAGGAGATTTAAGGAAGATCGTCGCCTACTTTTCATCATTACGAAAGATATTCCCTACAAATTTGGCCTTATTTTATCATTCGAGTATCTGCTCAGCGTCAAACTAAGTTGAATGTATCCTTACGTTTTAGTAGCGAAATCGATGAAATAGAATATTTTCAAGGATTTTTTCCATCGTGAAACCATAACTTAAATCAATCCAAACCTGTCCCAAGAACATTAAGTATATATAACATAAACGGAGATAAATAAAATTTGAATGTCTGAAATTTCTCTTACGTCACTAGCACGTCTATCACGCTCACGATATACAGAAATCAGGCTCCATGTATCTTCAAGCGTAAGCTTCCGTTGTTTATTGCAAGTACGTTCGAGAGGCCAAGTCATCGAATGAGGAGGAAATATGTTGAAGAGGTGAGTGCAATGGCTGTCAGTGAAGTATACGAATTGATATTTAACATTTATACCAAAGTTATGTTTAATATCGGAGCTTGGACTTTAAATCGGAAGATAAGATTATGAGCAAACACAATTATCAGGTTATTCTTTGAAGTAACTGCATGTGGTGCGATATTTTAGGAACCATCTAATACTGTTAGATATTGGTCAAACGATGGGTTAACTGAAGAACGCATTTATGAGATGAACTTCTATAGAGAACTAGGGCAAGCTTCATTCCGTGTAACCTGATCCTCAAACTATAGATTTTACGATAATGAAAGAGTAGGGCAGTTTTAATTACTGCGCCCTGAATAGCTTGAAAATCGTTCAAAACCACTCGCGAGCGTACGTACGCTGGGGAGAATTGGCAGCGAACTTTGGAATATTCCTATGACGTGGTGCTAGATTTCTGAGCTTGAAATTATCCCAAAACCTTATAAAGCCATGCACTGCAAGCGAAATAATTTCATTCGTCTCCTTTTCAACAAAGATCGGATCAGCCACTCGCCTGTAAGCTGGCTGATGTCATCTCACCTGTGCAATTCTATGAAAGTGGTTTTACCATCGGCAGGCTATGCTGCACCCTCTTGACACCTTACTAATATCGCGAATTTCAAGTAGATTTTTCAGTACATTCAGAACTACCTCAATCAGCTTAAAGTTTTAATTGCTACGTGCCTTCTATTATAGACGAAAATGTCTTAAAAAAATTATTGTTTCGCTCGCTCAGAAAAACATTTGTTTTTCCGGTGGATGAAATTGCCATATTTACAATTGAGTAATTAATGGGGATAATAAACGTCATCTTAGATCAGTTTTGACTTATTACAAATCTCTCTGGAGAAATACACTGTAACCCCAAAAGTTAAACTTGTAAAAATAAATTAACTAATAGAAAATTGAATAAAAACAGGGTGCGGGAGGTATCTGAGGATACCTAAATATTTTAATTTAAACTAACTCGATAATAATTATTGTTTTTTTTATTTCAGAAGCTTCCATGATAGATACTACTATAACTAATGAAATGAAAAGACACTCTGTTATAGTGTCTATAAAAGCGAAACACAGCAATTTAGATATTGCAAGATTTCTAAAAGTCACCAGATCTTTCGTTTGCAAAATTAGGAAGGAGCTGAATGAAAACACTGGAGATGAATAATTGGCTTCGTGCAAGAGAAAACATCATTGTCAACGCTCTGACTCACTCAGATAAGCTAAAACACGATATTCCTAGCAACGTTTTCGGTGTTGTTAGCAACGACGGGCACATCATGCCCTCTCATTTTTTTCCACAGGGATTTAGAGCCAATGCAGATGCCTATGTCGAGACTCTTCAAACCATTCTTAAGCCTTGGATACCGAAGCCAAAATGGAAGGGTCTTTGTCTTCCAACAAGATTCGGCTCCATCCCATGAAGCTCTCAAAAGCCAGGATTGGATGGAGGAAAATTTTCACGATCATGTCACACCAAACTTATAGCCTTCTAACTCACCAAACTTTAATCCCTTGAATTATTACATGTGAGGCGTTTGATCGTGAAGTAAATAAGCATCCCTATAACACCAAATCAATAGTCCGAGCACTGGATGACATAAATAAAGACCGCCTGATCAAAGTTTGCAGTCGCTTTCGAACTCGAATTGAGTGAGTAATTGAAGCCAAAGGAGGCTACATGGAATAAAACGTTGGTTATTATTGTGTTTATCTGTTTTGTTACCAAAAAATTTAGGTTATGAATAAAAGAGCAAAGAAAGTGGCTTTTAAATTTAACATTCTCATTAAGACAGTCTAATAATAAAAGAAGAACGTTTCGACCCGTTAGGTCATTCTCAATTTCTGTCGGTAGAAGATCACCAAATCTAGTAAAATTCAAAGTAAAATGTTAGACGATGAAGAAAAAAAAAAATCGCATCATACTAAAAACTTACAAATACAACCTAAACTAGCTGAAGGGGGAAAGCGGACTGAGTATCATTCAAAACTGGTTTTGTCGTTAAAATATACAGGGATTCTAAAATACGAAGATTTAAAACACCAGCTGTAGATGCAATTGCATTGAAATCGTTTAAGCGCACTGGAAGATCACATTTCTCTACATGAGAACGGATGGCAGAATGGGATGGCGTAGAGAGAAGGAGGCCTGTTATAAAACTCCTACCAGCATGCTCCGCAACGCGGATACTGAGGGCCCGTTTAGTTGAGCCCACGTACTCAGACGCACAATGTGCACAACGATATTTGTAAACAACAGACGAGAGCATGCCTTTGGAAGTTCTATCTTTTTAATTGAAATAAGACCCTATTTTTAACGTATTAACCAAGCTGCATGCTGGTAGGAGTTTTAGAACAGGCCTCCTTCTCTCTACGCCATCCCATTCTGCCATCCGTTCTCATGCAGAGAAATGCGATCTTCCAGTGCGCTTAAACGATTTCAATGTAATTGCATCTACAGCTGGTGTTATAAATCTTCGTATTTTAGAATCCCTGTACATTTTAACGACAAAACCAGTTTTGAATGATACTCAGTCCGCTTTCCCCCTTCAGCTAGTTTAGGTTGTATTTGTAAGTTTTTAGTATGATGCGATTTTTTTTTTCATCGTCTAACTTTTTACTTTGAATTTTACTAGATTTGTTATTTTCTACCGACAGAAATTGAGAATGACCTAACGGGTCGAAACGTTCTTCTTTTATTATTAGACTGTCCTAATAAGAATGACAAATTTGAAAGCTACTTTCTTTGCTCTTTTATTCATAATTAGGATTTGCAAGAAGCAAAACATTAGTATTTATCCAAAATTAAAGTTTCAACGTTAAACAGTTTTATTTTCTGTTTTTCTAATAGTGCGTAAAGTGTCCAAGATATCTTACGTACCCAGCAGTAACTTTCATTCTAAAAATATGAGATAGTTAGGAACAGAAATTCCCTCTGAGTTTCTATTTTACATCATAGTGTGAAGCCCTCAGAATGCGCTATGCGTTTTTCTCTGCGTGCATATTTTTCGTGCGTTCATTATTACATTTGAAGAATATCTGCAAGTTTTAATGCAGCTACCGCTTGGTTGTAAAGTTTTTTGAAAGCTTTTCGGAAACTTAGAAAATGTCAACTCTCTAATTGAACGTTCTTTGGCAACGAATTTCATTTATACCCGCTCCCCGCGTTTCCGCGGTTGTGAACGGTTGGCTTGGCTAGGTTGTGAGAAGTAGAATTGAGCAATTGACTTAAATGCTCGAATACATTTTTATCCTTCCTAGGAAATATGAAAAATATAATTCCACGGTACATTTCACCGGATATAACAGTTATTTCTGAAAGAGATCGAAAAATAGATGAAATGTCATTCATTTATACTGATACTTGAATGAGCAATGTACTCACCGGTGCGCATATGGCCCTATACGGGGAACGTGTTAAAATCGAAGTCACAGCCTCGCGGCGTTTGTGATCATTTTCTTGCTACTAGTGATTACCGTGTAATTAAAATAGTTAATCGGTAACTTCGTTCACTTCAAATTTATTTTTACATTCTTTAAAAAATTATGCAATGTTTTCGAATTTTTAGAAAGTGTTTTTCAAGTGTTTCTCTTGTAAAAATATGTTTAAGCTTCAGTATGCAGAATTATTTTACCCAAAACTAAAACAAATAAAAATTCATGATTTACTCTCTGATGAGGTCCACTCCGCAATATTTCTTGAGATTATCAACAGTAAGTAGTCACAATTTGCTGGACAGCGCTGAATATTAATGCATGAGAGTTTTCTGTCAAGAAAAAGTGCATACCATGGCGAAATAAATGACTTGAGTCACACATTCGAAGAAAAAATTCAGAATGTGATTGGGGAACGACGACTTCCGTCCATGAAGCAAAGGGAAATGGCAACAAGACGTTTTTACCCGCTAGGACAATTGCCTTTAATTACATCCGATAGTTTAAATAATAATGCGAAGGTAAACAACAGATGTGTGGCTTGATGAACTTAAATTAGGTGAGGTTAGGTTAGGCCATATTAGGATAGGTTAAGTTAAGATAGGTCATGGTTGTTCTTGTTAGGTTAAGTTATGTTAAGTTTGGTTAAGTTAAGTTAGGTCAAGTTAGGTCGGTTAAGTTGATTAAGTTAAGTTAGATTAGGTTGGGTTTGTCAAGCTAAGCTAAGTTAGGTTATCTTATAATTATTTAGTTTAATTAGATAGAAACAACAAAGATTCATGGGCATTTGTCGCACGGGCTCAATTGTGCATGGAGTGAGGGTAGTTGCTCTACTGGAGCTGTTGTCTGAGGTCATTTGTCCAAGGTTTTTCCACGGAACAATCATGGTTTCAAAACCAGAACAGGAACAGGACCAGTGCCTCCAGACAACTGCCCCATAAGACTACTGCCTCCGATTACTCAAGATCGTTCAAAAAATAATAAAGTAGTATTATATGCCAGCTGGTTTTGCATGGTCATTTTTTGTTAAGCTAGGCTAGTTAGGTATTAAGTTAGGTATTTTAAATTAGTTTAAGTGAGGTTAACTTTGGCATGGTGACATTAGGTGAAGCTGTGATAGGTTAGGTGAGGTTAAGGTGGGCTAGAACAAGTACGGCGAGGCTAGTTTGATTCAGGTTAGGCCAAGTGAAATTGGGACAGGTTAATTAGGTGAAGTTTAGTTGAGTGAGGTTAGATTAGCCTTGTGTACTTTACGTTAGGGCTGAATACGATACCGGATGGTAAGTTATTATATTTTAGTTAGGTCAGGTATGAAAATTTTCGTTGCTTCAGTTATGGACTGGCCATAGATGCTAAGATGTTTGTCGTACGGTGACAATTTTTCTAACCAAGCAGATATTCAGAGTTCGGAAGCAGTTGTTCACGACGTAATTTTCCGTAAGCATTTGTTCTAGAATTATGGGAAATATCACATAGGGTAGTTTTACTCACTGAAAATACATTAAAATCATTAAGACATACATATTGAGGGTAAAAACACGACAGAGTTCTTAGTTCAAATGACTCCGGCGAATATTGTTGGCTGCGGTCCTTTTATGTACATGTTGTTTCTTTGAACTAGCACGGAGTAAGAGTATATAACAGAAATTTATTGCACCAAGTTACGTCGAAAAACTGACGAATTTACTAGAGCAAGATCGATTGATATTTTGTGAGCGTATGATCTGTGAAATCCAGTAAAGTGCTCGCATCTGCATTTTCGTACAGGTCAAACATTTTTTACAGAAGCGCTAGCGCTTCTGGAACTCAACTATTTAAGCTTGAAAAGTTGAGTTCATTTCCTCAGAGTGTGTAGAGAATATTGTGAGTGAGATGATTACATGATAAACTACTGTCATACGAGAATAATGAAGGGAGATGTGTCACTTTGCCTTGCAACAGGATAAGAGAATTTTAAGCCCTTCTCGTGCAATATTGTCTTACTATTCTTCGCGAATAACAGTGCTTGATAAACGACTCCATTGTTACCATTTTTTATTACCGTAAAATCTTCCAGTTATACCCAAGCTCTCACGACTAAAGAGTCCTCAACTTCGATGTGAGACAAGAATATTGTATTTCTGGCACCATCTATAAAATATTACGATACCACCGGTTCAAATACCTTGAGTTTATAAGTGGAATTGAAAAACTGTTATTTTTAGCACTATCGAAGCCATTTAAGTTAATGCCAGAAATTTTCCAGTAAAATAAACAGTATAATACTAGACTCGTACATTTCATAGAAGGCACCTACACTGCCCATTCTGTTCGGAAGGCTTCAAATCACTCGAAAACACTTCATCTCATAACACAACTTCAGAACTTCAGGTGAACGGTCGTCTCGGTGCTCTGTTAGTATTTTTGCTTATCTCTACGACCTGCTAGTGCTCAGTATTATTCTCATCTTTTTTGTGCAAATAATGTCCAAATAAAAATCATAAAGTTCTGTTCGGTCCCTTCAATTTATTATGGTTGTGCAACAAGTGTACGTATATGCATCCACTCGCACATGTGTACTTAACGTCGTATGATAACCCATTAATGGCTTTACTTTCATCGAAATTGCTACATACTAACGTAACCTACACTCATTGTATAAAATGATTCATAAGAAAAATTCCCAGATCCACAAGAAGGTCGACTGTACGCATCACTCGCTGTTTAATAAAAAGAATTTGGTTCGAGAACTGTTTTCCATCGTTAGATTTCACTAAATTTGAAACTGAAAATTCTCTTAACATCATCGTACAGGAAATTGCCGTGAATTAGAGAAATAGGTATATCAAGGCTATCATTAGGAATTTACGACGGACGTCAAAAACGGCGGGAAAAATTTATGGTCATGAAGTCGAGCACTATGCGGACATAAAGTCCGTCAAAGCGTCCTTTCTGAAATAAGTATACGAGTATGAAGTGGCTCTGAGCAATCTTGGGGCATTGGCTCTGTGCAGCAAACTCTCAGTCATAGTGTAGCAATTGTTTTCGCCCCAGTGCTTTCTCACTTCATCATTTATAGTGATCAACTCGAAAATAATTTTAGAATCATGGTAGTACTGTGTACATGACCAGAGCTGTTGTTCGAATGTTCACACAAAAAAAATAAAAAATGAGGCTCATTTATTCTTAATAGATTAATTACCTAATTTTTTATTCGATTTCGAATACCTTCCCGACGTTTTGACTTGCTACCTGTATTTTTAAACATAACGCAACTCAAATTTATAAAGTAATTTACAACTCGTAGCTTTATTCTCCCCGAATTATATGTATATACCCTTAACATATGTGTGCTAATTAATTGAAAACTGTAAAATCAAATTCAAATAGCCTTGTCCAAATTTAACGAGACAAAACATATTCTAATCCAACATAACCAAAAATGACGAAAATGCTTTCTTTTGTAATAATGAAAATACTTTAAAATATCTGTGCAAAATTGACCCTCAAACCGGAGTCTGCATTCACGGAAGAGCCTCCCATAAATTGTAGAGTTTGAGCTCAGTGGCGATGACAGCGCAGCGTGTGGGTGTCACCTGCGAACTATCACTCGGATTTTAGAATAGATTTCAACATTTTAGGCACCAAGATATTACCTTCATTGTGGAACGCGGAATTGGGTGATCAATTTTGAAAGGTTGGTGTAATACAGCGATTTACATATATCAACAGTAGTCTAAACTCTCAATAACAGAAAATTCGTTCGGAAATAATGGAGATAGAAAGATTTGAGTCGTTCATATGCCAGGTCAAAAAATTGAATTTGAAATTTAAGTTGCCACTGAGAAGTGCAAACTGCTTCAATATTCGAATTAACACATATTTATGTATTAGTATCGAGGTAATGTATGGATAAATCTCTAATTCAATCATACGCTTGCAAGTTAGTGACGCCTTTCTATACACCTTTCGGCAAGAGCATGCATTTTATACCACAAAGTAATTCTATTAGATGCATACAGCTTTGTAGAGTTGTGTGCGAGTTACATGTCCATAATGCCAGTGGCACGCACAACTGAGCTAATTGAAGGTTGCATAGAACAGTCAATAGTTGACGTATCATCCATTTAATGACTGGACATGACGCATGGCTAAAAGTTGGACGTATTGCACGTTTTATAGACATGGCAGGGCCATAAATTGTGCTAAGGCCACACATCGAAGCTAGTTCAGCGAGCGGTGGTCGAGCCATCAATCTTTACATGAACTGCTCATAATAAGTACCTTGTAGCGACCGAGGTCCTGCAGGCCATCCATCACAGCCCCGTCTCAGGAGGCAGAGCAAACACGGCACCTCCATAAATTACGTTTGCCTCTAAAAGATGCTACAATTGCCGGGAGATGAGATCATCGCAACATCAGTGACAATGTAGGACCAGCAAACTCACTGCCGCCGGAGGGCTGACAGCGAAAGAAGATAATTTGACATCATCTCACCACCTAAATGACTTGTGATCTCAACTTCTTGCACTCTATATATATATATATAAAGTTGACTTTTGATGGAAAATGATGAAACTATTCAAAATTTAGAAGACGAAAAGGTAGTTGACTAAAATGTAGAGTAATACACGATCTGTATTATGTACAAATTTCAATAATGAAGCTGTTCTAAGCAGCGCAGGTTACAAAGTTGATGTTTGAAAGAACATAAACAAATGTGTTCGCTATGCACTGAAGGTTTATTCAAGAGTTTATCAATGAAATCGTATGCGCATTTATTTCCTAAAGAAGAGACGCTATTTCTCGAATCTCATTTTCAAATTCTGACTTACATTTTCCTGATAAATCACAGGAAAACTAAAAGGTTTGACAAATAGTACGCAACTTGTTCATAAGTTATATTAAAAGCGCCACTAAACACACATAGATATGCGCAGATAACATTGTTTTGTGGTCTGTAGTATGAATATAAATGACGTTTTAAATCCGACCACTTACACCTCGTGCGAAGTTATTCGCATGTCTTGTTGTCCAGTTCGGTCGCAGAAATTGCTTCGAAATGAGGTAATTCGTCTGAGCTGCTGTCAGCATTGCGTGACGTCTGCCATTTGCATCCCAGAAACGGACGCGCGGTGCCAGCGAGCGGCGGACACAAGCGAGTGTTGTACGGAATCTCACTCACTGGGGAAGCTGACAGTCAACAAATTATTTATCTGCAACTCAACTGCTGGTGTCACGCAGCAGATAATATGGTAATAAGATTTTAAACAATAATTGCGTATTTTGAATGCCACCGCCTTTTATTACAACATCCATAGCAAATGAGGCGCAAGTCCGCAGTTTTAGCTTCAGAGTATAAACACGAGAATTCTTTACTTTTTATCTTCCTTTGCCATAGAGTTAGAATTTCCTCATGGATGTGGGTTTCATTTAAGAAATCAGCACAGTTTAAATTTAAAATTCCAGTTTCATTACAGATCGCTAATCAAATGAATATGTACCTCAGTTGTAAATCTCTGTAGAAAATACTTGGTCAACAAGACTCAGAAAATAAATGCGAAGGCGCGTACTAATGAGCTACTACAATTAATGTGCGGATGCGGAGGAGACAATCAATACGTGAGGTTCGGTTAAATGTCAATGATACAGCATTTGAGCGTTCTATTATAATTTACAGCGTAAGAGATTCAATTTTGAAATACATTTAGATGAAAAGATTAATTGTGTTGTGTCTATGCGATTCATTGGTGCAACTATGAAAAGTTAAAAATGCTAATATCTCATACGTGGAATGCGCTGTCTACAACACTTTACCTGATATAAAGTACAGCCCAACGCAATTTCATGTTATTATTTCCTAATTCGATTTACTGCAGTGAAAGTCGGTGAAACAGAGTTCATTATTTTCACGAGAAGTTGCAGTGATCTAAGCTAGTTATTTCGGTGATGCACGACACAAAACTAACATTGCACCCGTTGTGTGTATATGCGTAAAACAAGAAATTGAATTGCACACTTATCTCCTCAGCATCGCAGGAATGTACCTAAGAGTCTCCGCGTTGAGTGAGTGTGTTCTAAAAAAATGCTTTCACTTGCTCCTCAAGCAGTGTATTGAAACGCAATCCCGCGAATATGTCCTAGATGTTAAGTCGATTTTCAGGCGTTTGGAATTTTCGGGACAATGATGCAACAACAATTTTAACCGAACGGTAGCTAATTATTCGTTCAATCCGATGTATACCTGTCTCTTGTATACGCCTGAACAGAAGATATTGGTCAAATTCACTTAGAAGGACGTCTAACTACCCGATAAGCGATTTAAAAAAATTTGCTGCTGTGCAACAAATATCACTGTATTGCTGATCATTTATCGTAAATTTCTTTCATCCACTGTGTATTTCCATTGAAATACTTATTTACGATTACCAGCAAGAACGCACCATCTGAATTTCGTCTCCAAAAGTGAAACATTAAACTAGGTAAACTGTGCTAGCTGATTGGCTGCTAGCTATTGTAAATAGCCCAATTTGCACTGCCAAACTCATTTCTGTAATCGGCATGATTGAGTGAGACGTGAAAGATGATAACATGGTAATGAACAATTTTTGCTAGTTTTAGTAATTATTAGCCAAGTAGTCAGAGCATGGTAGGGTATGGGCACAGTAACGCTGCAGTTTTGACTAAGATAGATATGCCGACCAAATTAAAAAAGAAATACGATATAAAATTGAAATGAAATGATCAACTCGAAGGAAACAAATACAATTGACCAACCACCAACATAAACCACTACGTACATTGGCAGTAAAAAATCTACCTCGGATCACATAGGGGTATTTTGCTGCAAAGAAATCAAATAACAATTACACCTACACTTCATTTCCTTCAGAGGGGCCGAAGAGTCCACCCCCGGCTAGCTAACCACTAAAAGCACTTCCCACCATCACACTGGCTAGGTGATTCACTCTTTTAGTCTTGTATTGCGAGTGGCATTTGGACACGTTACTGGGACAAAGAACGATCTTCGAGGTAACCCCGACCAACCTGAATATGCTGCCGCTTTGATACCCAATTGAAATATTCCGTTCATAAATGAAGCTGTTTCTTCTTCATGGCCTCGGGACGTAGATGCACCTTGGCAGCACATGGTGATAGATCTTTCAATTCGTTCTGTAGCCGATGTTGTATAGTTTTTACAGCAACATTTTTAAGGCGACGATGATGTTCATTCGTAAGGCCGAAGACTGTGATAGGTAGATCTGATTTAGTTTGTCGTTTAAGGTTCTTGTGAGTGCTAACAGTTGCTTACTTGGAGGCATCAGAACTCGGCATTCGTGGCAGGGGAGGAAGTGAGGCCTTTGCTTCTTCCGTGTTGTGAATGCCTATCCTTAGCTATGCAAGCCTGAGCCCCACGTATCTCTAACATTCCCTGACGTAGGCTCAAGCCTTATTTGCTCTACAAAAGCTCGATCCAACCTATTATCATCACTAATGGGTTACTAACGAAGAGTCAAACTTTGACAAAAACTGTAAAAACACATTTGGACAGCAGTGTGTGAGTGCACTTAACCGATTTCGCTTAATTATATAAAGTGCAATGTAATGGAAATAGTGCAGCGAGGCAGGATCTACTGCACTGCATAACCCCAATGTTCTCAAGGTGCGAACGCAGGTGATATCCACATTTAGAAATGATTCGTATAGATTTTTTATGTAGAAAATGTGAAGAAATATTTGCGCCTGCTGTAAATGAATAAGGTGTGTGGAGAGTCTTGGAAAAATTGTTACAATTATTGTCGGTAGCGGAGAGTTAAACAAAACTCATCGGTTCTTATCACAATTTGTGTAGGAGATTTGAAATTGGGTGATTACAGATAATCAGTGTGGGAAATGCTTGCATTAAGGTAATAAGCACATTTTTCTTGGAAGTAATCTATGTGAAGTCAAGTTCAGGGATTACCAGCAGGAGTCAATATGTGTGTATAAGAGTCAATATACACACACTGAAGCTACATTAGATAACATCGAAGTCTCTCAATTTCTCTCCAAGATCAAATTTTTCCACCCTAAAGCCTCGTATGGTTTCTAAATGGCAACATTTAACTAAATGATCATCAAAGTTATCTTAGTTCATTCTAGTTCGTGAATGCGTGGCGAGCTTACGAGTTTTATTCGCAAACGCAATTCGTGCCTGCGATCAGAGTTTGGAGCTAAATACCAATTAAAATATTAAATTTTTCTAATAAATCTCTAAGTATTTTCGATCAATTCTCATGTTTACGTATATAGATTATATTTTCGTGTGTTTCTTACGCTTATAGCGTGATAGTTATGAGCACTCATGAGAAATAAAGAAGAGTGATGGAAAAGTAATAGGTATAATATTAGAGAATATTTTCAACCTAGAGAACATTCAATTTTGGACCATAGAGCGTCCGACTGAGAAGTACAGAAACTAACAACTTCAATTATCCGTCAACACATGACAGTGATATTTTTGGTCCTCTATTTATTATAGAATGTAATTTAAACTCGCTGACTTTTAAGAAAAGATATCACTTACGCGATTAATTAAGACGAGCGATGCTTAGCGCACGGTTCAAATGAATTTTTCATAGTTGGTGCAATTATGAACTATGCTGATCTCATACAAAACAATAGTCCGGTCAACAGCTAATGATTGATGATCCTTAAAAATTTCTTTGATAGACAATGTGAAGAGATGGAAGCCAATTATACTTCTGGTTGGGCATTAAATTTTGCCCATAGAAATGACGTCCTGCCTGGTTAAAATTCACGGCGTGTCCGCAGCTGGTCCTGTCTCAGTAATGTTATTAATTGCAAATGAACGATGATAATTGTTACGTTAGAACTGATTGTTGATTCTGTGGCGCTCTCGGACGATGTAAATCATCAGCTCACCTATTTAAGGATTTGGACGGCATGTTTCGTGCCATTAACGTAGGTACTTTGGCGATAGTAAAAATTATCCAGAAATGGAACCTCACTGGTAGGGTCAGCAAATTGACGGTGTTGTTGATGCCGCATGACATTGACAGCCTGGAGCAGCTCATAAAGCCGCCTGTCACATCTTCCTATAACCCGTGGTGTTAAACACTGCTACACTGAAAGGAAAAACTTGGGAAAACATTTTTTAGTGACCATAATTCATGTGAATTCGATTTAATAATTCATATGGTAGATAAGAATTAACGTCCGCTTCAGAGAGTTGAATAAAATTTCATTCATGACTCGTAATTTTGTTCATGTTCACTTCGGCGTCTGCCTTCATGCCGACCAATAAGAGATCGAGAGGTACTGGTCTAAATAAACATGTGTTTTGATCGCTCGGTAACATTTAATCAGATGTCGAAGTTAAGAGTTTTTGTGGTGTTGAAATTTGCTTAAGGAAAGGGTTCAATTCAAATGTTCTACTCTCTCTAATTAAAGTTGCACGTCAGGTTCATGATTTTATTACCACAATAAAGACTTCGTAAGTTTTATCATGGAAAATTTATCGATAAAATCTTGGAAATCCTTTTATATCGGCCTGAAATACATTGGATATTCAAGAACTGATGCTTATGAACAAAATCGTTCAAATTTTAATTCATGTCATATTTTTCGATTTTCGAACAGGTGCCTCTGAAATCTCATCGGCAGACGAATGTGTGGCAGCATGCTCGGTATCACAGAAGGCAATGATCAAAAATACAAATTTGGAAATTTAAGGAAGACATAGTACTAAGTCTTGTGTTCAATTAGACTTACCTATTGGAATACATAATCCAGAAGTCTCATTTATATGTTTAAAAATACACAATTCCAGGTAAAGACGGAAAACTTTAATCAACATTTCATTATTAACATTAACCAAAAAATTTGAGAAAAATACATGAATAAAATAAACAGTACAATGATAATAGCATACTTCAACTTAATGTCTTCCTCGCACAGTGCCCAGAAGTTAAATCGGGTAAAGTCTTCTTGGAGATGAGATGAAATGAAAACACAAATGTAGGATTGCAGCAAAATGTCAGTAAGAAGCATGNATCCGAACTGTTGTAGGCATCACACGCACTAATGATAACTGTCATACCAAATGATGGTGCTTTCACAGCTCGCTTAAACTCATCATTAAAATTAATCTTTGTCTCTTTCTAATTACTTGCTCGTAGTCAAAGTCGGCAGTGGATAAAATAAAATTTTTGCAGCATTGTATTCAAATGATATTTACTTGAAATTTACTACAAGTAAGAGCTTCGAAAAATCACTAAACTTGAAGGAAGAGAACTGAGCAGAAAAACTCAATATGTTTTTAAAAAGAGTTGTTCTAAATAACATGAATGACATTATACAGTACTTATGATTCCAGCAGAATGTGATCTTCCTGCAGTCAGAAGTAGGAGAGACTGACACAAAGTGTTGCCAGTACCGGTTCATCTTGATATTAGATGGAAAGAGCAAAATTATCTCTTTTCGACTCAGAGCGTTTCATTTAGAGCTGCTCTTAGTCGATTACACGAGTCCCTGACGTGGAAGTGCGAACATGCTGCTCTCAGCTGTTTGAATGTTATCCAATCCCTTAGCGCTTGTCTTTGTTTTAAACATCATTCAGCGATTATTGTTTTTCACGCACAGAAGTGTGATAAAATATTTCAGAGATTCCTTCGGATCTAATTCCCAGACTGAGCTTGAATTTGTTCTTGAGCTCCCATTTCATGCTTGTTGGGAAGTTTTTTTGAATAGAACAAAGAAGGCACTTGCTTAAAATGTGGTAATTTATTTCAGTGATATATATGAAAAGGTAGCGAAAATTTTGTGCTTAAATTTTGAAAAGACGCCCAAGTGGTTAACGACTGAAAACTCATTAGTGTTTTTGGTAATTACTACCCATGAAAACAAAGTTTAAGTTTGTGAGGAAATGATTATACACAGCCAGTGCAATTTCTAGTCGCGCAATCCAGCTGCAGAACACATATTTATGAAGTTATGACAACAGATTTTCCCTTTGTGTTGTACCTAAAATTAATGTGTTGTTAATTTCATAACTCTGTCCATCAGGTTAGCATATATTTTCCAAGCTAATCAATTATATTTTCGTGGCCTTTCGTAAAGGTACGGAAATCGTGACCTTGCGTAGAGGTGCAGAATCACTAACGTCAATTGTTGTAGCCTCATGGAAAAGGATTTAACTAAATTTTCGACTAAATGACAATGCCGAAGAGTTTAAGTAACGCTCAGTTTGTCTGCAACCAAGCGAGGTGCATCAGAAAATTACATCTTCTGGAGTAGTTCGATGACTCTAGTACGCTACTTACTTTAATTGCTGAAATTCAGGTTTAGTACAACTATTCCTCAAGAATCCAGGATGATAATTAATGGTTCTTTTTCGGCCCACCATGGTGAGACTTATCCATCACTAAGTTCAGTCCTTTACCCAAGTCAGTTGTGTTTGAATTTATAACCATTACCACTGAAGACAAAGAGACGCATAAGTCAGAGCTCTCAATGGTTCTCAGGAGAGACATTGAGTCGCACACGGGCGCTCTTCATAGAGGGCGTTAAAGTCGGCGCAACTTCTGATGAATGACATTACGCGCTAGAGCAGCTCA
>JACJUY010000711.1:32150-94081 GCA_014220935.1 Platorchestia sp. MABIK | reverse complement strand
ATCCAAGTGAGATGACAGTTGATTCGTTACTACTTTTTCCAATATTTTGGACAGGACAGGTAAAAGGCTGAAAAGGCTGAAAAGAAAAGGGAGAGAAGCATTTTTGAGCGACTACTCACGCCTGCTGGCCTAAGCAGTGACCAAAATGTTTTTTTGCTATACTTAATGCAATATAGTGAAAGAGACTCGGTTTCCCCTCAATTTATTTTATCTGAGGCGATAAAATCGCTATAGTTTTTTTGGAGGCCTCCGCTGCCCATACCGAGGACGCTGAGCGACAGTATGGTTTATGTTTTATGACCCATGCCTGAAGCCCAGCCCTAAGTTCTGGCACTCACTCATAAATGTAAACCAAGAATAACCTTTCCCGCGTCTATTAGATACAGCCTAATTCATTTCCCCGTGACTGTCTTGCGACAGAATGAAATAAATTTAAGCCAATTTGCATCAATCACGTGTTCTAACAGCAATATGTTATGAATTTTACGTTGAATAGTATGAGAGAATAGTTTAGTAAACCTTTCACTTGCAGGTATTCGAACATCGCGTATGATGGAATATAGGTACCAAAGAAATACGCATAAGCGATCACACATAAATATAGAATAATATACCTAATTATTGATATAATTAATAATCAGTTGGTTTTAAAAAGACTTCAATTTTAGTTGAATAGGCTCATACAACATTTGAATATTTTCCGTCACACTTTTTCAAACAAAGTATCAGCTATACGATGTATCAATAATTGTTGTGCGGATCAGGGAAGATGTTTGACGGTAGTACGAGACCGCTTAAATTATGACGGCTTGATTTTGCCAATGAATATTCGTACTTCATCCAGGAATATGATAATGCCAATTTAAGCAACAATATACTGATATAGGCAATAAACTTTGCCAGTGCAGATATTTTAAGGACAAACCATTTAGTTGAAGAAAATTAATCGCTCCTTTAATCCAATCGCGTTGCTCAAATTGTTTTTCACCTTGTACAATTATGCCAGTGAAGTAAAATGTGAACTGAATGGATATGAGAGCTTTCCCTATTACCTCTTCCACTCTTCCTTTTTCTACAATCATCAGAAGAGCTGCATTTACTCTAATGAAAATGCCTTACGTGTAATACTGGCATCGAACTAAATGTAGTACTTCCCCTCCGAAGTGTGACACATTATTCTCGTGTTGCGAGGAAGATGTGAAGATATTTCCCAATTGAAAATTATCGCCCTTTTCAGGTATGAAATTAGTAGTAAAAGGTCAAAAAGGGCCCAGAAGTACCAAAAATCAAGACTTCAAACCGACTCCTACCTATACTTGGCCTATTACAGCTTGAAAAAGGCCCTTTATCCAGCTGGCACTTTATAGGTCTAGTCGATGGCTGTTTTCGGGCTCATTCGGGTCGTTTAAAGTCGTTTTCTTGTCGTTTTCGACGAGCTCTATTTAAACGCGTAATATATTGTAAAAAGATATTATAATCGTAAATGCTGTGCGTATCGTGTGGCTTCAGTAAATACTAATCTAAAAGTATTTAACAATTAATTCCACATTCAATATGAACTCACGCAGTCATCGGCAGCCGGTAAAATAAAATGATTTTGATCTCTCTCATTAGACTAGCAAGAACAAGTAAGTGATCGACATTTACCAATCCGCGATTTTCGCCGGGGGATATGTAACACGGCCACTAACACCCTGTATTTACATATAAGTAAAAAATATTTCAAGAATGTCTGTGCTATTTTTAAAACTGGAACGGCTGTTGTAACCCACTGTTGGTAAAGTGGGCCTTAATTGCAGCTGAAACGCTGCAAGGCTAACTATAAGTCGTACGGAAGCAAGAAAAGGTCGTTATTATCAAGCAGTAATGAAGCCTAAAAAGGCTGTTACGAGACTCGTTCAAGCAATGGAAAAGCCAAAAAAGGTCATAAATAGCCTAGTTCAAGTAGTAGAGAAGCCCAAAATAGCCGTAGTTTCGAATCAGCATTAGCCGTCGCGATGCCCAGAAAATGCCGTTTAACAGAGGTGACAGCGACCTGAAAAGGGCTAATTTACTGCTTGAAAACGACTAATCTCTTGGCTTATAACTGTCTGAAAATGCTTTGTAAAAGGCTCAGAATTTCAATAGGGATGTGCTAACAGTATGATCAATGATGGCTGTAATTCGTTAACCTGACGACGACTAAAAACGAGCAGCGTAAATCATCCATAAGTAAGCTCCAGGCTTAACTTTAAAACGTGTTCAGCAGTTTTCGTTAAACATATGGCCGATTGCTTGAAAGAAAAACTAAAGGTAATATTTTCTGTACTCCTTATGGGATTTTCATTTCATTACAGATCCTTCTCAACAGCTTTGCGCCAGCAGAACTCAGTGCGAAAGAAATTCAATATTACAACTCTGACAAATATTAACCTAAATTGGAGAACGTTTTTCAATGCTGTTTTGATGCATATTTTCAGCATAAATTTTTTATTCCTGCTCAAAATTCGTTTGAATTGTTACGTCCCATGCTCTAGGTAGGTTTTATTTTGTACACTCTCTCTCTTTTCGCCAAAGATATTTGAAGATGGCTCGAACGTTATAAGGCATCTTCAGTGAGACATTTGCGACGAGCTGAATTATTCGTTTTCATTTTTCGTAGATAGTCTGCTAATGGGGCACCAGCAATTTTAAATATCTAATGAATTGCATACTTTGTCTTTTGATGAAGTTTTTTATCTAGAAGTAATATAATACTAAAGTAAATTAAGGAGTAAAAATAAACGACACTGAATCGCCAACGTAGAGACTACAAACCCATAATATAAAGTGTTATTGCCCGTAAACACATAGTCGAAAATATAACATCTAAATAATCTCGTACTTTCATTAGCCCCAGTATGTGTCTACTTACTTCAGTACAAAGTTTTCCTCCGTTTTTAAAAAAGAAACATTGATTGACTCCAGTCAGATTAGCTTATTAGTTAGTTTAAGCCTCCCTATCCGCAACAAATACGATCCAAAGAGAGGAAAGAGGAAGGCACCATTTAGTATGGAGTTAAGGGAACGTGGAATCTATGTAGAAAGGGCATAGAAACAGTCAGTTTAGAATGAAGATAATGAAACAAGTTCAAAGTTCAAGAAGGAAGTAGTAGGTGCTGAAAAACAGGACAGCAGTGCACCGAAAGAAAAGATAGTTCTCAACACAACAAAAACATTTTATTTCAGCAAAAAGAAGGCCTACCTAACTCTCAGCCAGGGCCCTCACACAGTTTCCCCCTGGGAGTGCTAATTCCCATAGATATAATAGTTGTCTCCCCCTGAGGGGACCACAGTCAGAAGCTTACTGTCTGCGATGTTAACTCGGCTCTTTGCCTAGCTTCCAGCTACACAAATAAAAATAAAAAGGAGAAAAACTCAAATAGAAAAATTCGCCAGCGAATAATTAGGTACAAAAAATTGCGTCTCAAACGAGATGAAATATTCGAACGGTTATGTCAGAACCAAGATCAAAGTTTTGCATGCACATCGTATATGTGTAATATATTGAATTCACATTGAAAGAATTCGATTTTTCTTAGTAATACAATCATAAATTTAATGAATAAACTGGTTTATTCCCCATGCGTACAAAATTTAATACAAATTAGGCATTTAACTCAAATTAGTTCCATAACAATCTGTTATTCACCTAATTGTTTTTTCCAACGTAGACTTGCACACTGAGTTCAGTAGATAAATTTTTCAAGTTCCAATACCTAGGTTATGATTATACAAGATACTCGTACATCTCAAATTTTGAATTACAATTTATTATTGGTGCGTAATAAATATGAAAAATCGACGAATTGGTGACCTGTAACACTTTCGGCAGCGTGGGAAATTTGGAACATAAAGACCAAGGAAATCTTTACACATCATGCCAGTTTCATCAGTGTTTGGCGCGAACAAACGTGTTTTTCTCCTTCAGTGAAACACAAAATGCGTATGATCGAGAGAGAAAAACTGCTGCAGGGACCGAGTCGCGCTGATGTGACACTCGCATGTGACAATAATAAATAACATCTGCACTTGAATATGTTAACTTACACATCTTTTGCATTGTGATGATGCCCTCAATAGCCTTCGCTAAGCATGATGTGAGATCGGAGAGTGTAATTAGTTCCAATTGCTAATCGCAACTTACAGGAAAATTACTCCATCACTGATAACAAGAAAGTAACCGAAAACAAGATTGAGCACAATTTAAAGCACTTTATTTGCTTTAACTCGGATTGCTATACATCAATCTCTTTGTGTACGCTTACTTCCATAGAAAATCATTTCCGTTGGTTTCAAAAAGCGCCACATCGCATGTTGCCGCCTGTAAGAGCCGTAACGCTGTGACCCATGCAGCGTTGCACAAGGTGTGTTTTGCCATTCCTGCCTCGTTGGCAACGCAAGCTTATGCGCATTTTCGGCCTCATTCTCACGGTTACTATCGTTGAAACACCTTCTAATGAGATATTTCCTATTTCGACAACAATTTTTCAGATAAAGAAATACGTGTAGTATAAGGGAAATGTAGCACACATTGTCATTCTTCGACTTAAAAAATTGTCAAAGAAATGATTAATAATATTTCATCCTTATGATCAATAGTAATAATGATCAAATAATCAAATAATCTCAATGGAAGCTTTAGTGGTTTTCCGACATCGCTCAAATTATTGTTTCACTCAGTGGAAATATCATTACCATTATTATCATTATTAAGAAAAGGGACAATTTAGTATGTACCCATGCACAAGGATACTGTACGCATAGAAACATAAAGTTAGGAAAGAAAAGGCAAAAAAGACTACGATAAGATAGCAAAGATATGTTAACAAGCTTTTTAACTATGTCAACAAGCTCTTAGAAAGTATAAGCCCAACAGTTCTTATTCAACTGTACGCAAGCTTGACAAGTAAATACATTTTGGACTCTTGCAATGAATGCATGAGTATTAAGCGGTACAGGTTGGCTGGACTTGACACTAAAGTGAAAGGATAAATCCTATTTAGAACTCCCAGGGAAAGATGTCACTTGACACCTGGCATGCAAGAATAATACTCAGCAATTCTAACGTTAATCAAAATAAACTTCTTTACGCTAAATTATTTTAACCAGCCAAAATTAAACCATCGCCAAGCATTTGTCCGTCTCAACAATTTTCAGTCAGTGTAAAGCGACTTTGTCGAACAACCCAGACTTTGATTTCCTTTTTCAATACTACAATTCAAACAAGGCAGGGCTCTCAATTTAAAATTAATTACCTTTTTGATTACATGCTTGAAAATTTTCCTATGTTTAGGCAAGTTTAATTAAAAGTGCAATAAACGTGTAGCTACAGTTGAGCTACATCGTTCGAGTTAAATACCATCGTCTCGTTTTTAAAACGCCGAAATCTACTGGTTATTACAACTTGCGTCGGTTAAACGAACTTCGAACGACGAAGCGTGGGTCTTCGTTCTCCGAGCGGTTTTCTCAAGTTTCTCATTCCGGTAAGATTATCAAAGCAATGGTCAGACGAAACCGTAAGAGGTAAAAAGTAAGTTAACCGAGTAAATATACGTAAGCTAAAAATCGGAAAGAAATGCTGTGAAAAAATTAAAACTAGCTCACCACTATTCATGATGCAAAAGAACCAGCTACTCATTTACCTCCAAAAGAAAAAACATCTATGTAAACCTAGAGAACCTAGAATGGTTCTCCTAAAGGAATTCAGCTTGAAAGAGGGAAAACATAAATTACAATATTTTCAGTTTAGAAACTTGCAGACTTATTTGAGCGACATTCAACTACAATAGCGACAGAGTGCTTTGAAAGTTCTGTGTACACATCCTAGATTTCCAAAGGACGGCTTTCCTGAATTCAGAAATTTGCCACCCATATGGTGTGGATTGCCATTTCAAAATATAAAAATCCCTCATATTTGTTCTAGGAACGAAATCGACACAAATTCACACAACGAAAGAATTTTGATACCTGCACTCAAACATGCATTCGAGAAAATCGCTGTTCACCTCCCAACAGGACATTAGTTCTACAGAACGCAACAGTGGTGTCAGAATAATTTTCCATAGCCTTGGAAAAATAAAACGTACCTCGAACCTCATAACAATCAATTTTTAAGCTCAGTCTATTCTGCAATTTAAAACTTGTGCTTCCTCCGACACAACTAAGCTCTGAAGAACTTCCTCAAAAAAGGTACAGTAAAAAATTCCTCAAGCCAAGCTTCGTAATGCGGCAGGGTTTTCGAGGGAGACTCGAATTTGTGACTTGAGTTAGAGGTCGATATACTGAGTACAAATTTGACATAATATGCAGAAAGCTCTGAATTAACTGCTGTGAGTAACTTTGACCCAAAATAAAACATCCTGACCATATAGTTAGTCCAAGGACTTTGTCGGCGCACTTTCATCATACACTATGACATTGTCAGTTGATTTATCGATTATACATGGTTCCAATAACTGTTTCCAGTAAATCTTATTTTTGATCACTTAGTTCAATTAATCGAAGGTTACCAGAGCATACAGCAATAACAGAATCCAAGCAACAGGCAGTACAAATCTCAATAAGTCATTAAGATGTGAAATGCAAGGCTATCTCTAAGTTGTATCTCCAGATTATGTATTTTCAGCTGGTCACCTTTATAAACTTTTTATACTTTTATACTTTACTTTATCGTTAACCTCTTTGACCTACACCACTTGCCCAACGAGCTAACTGAGGTCATCTGCGTGCCAACGCTAGCAGCACACCTTCTTAGTCACTCATTTGCCGCATGAATGGAGGATGTTGTACACGCAAACATATTCCAACTAAATATTAGCTCACGCACGTTTGTGTCTAGCTGCAGTAAAATAATCAAACCGACCGCGGTCTTCAAACTAATTGAGGTGCAAATTTTATAGTCAGCCATCAGCATAATATAAAAAGACTATTATGGTCAGATGACACAGATGACGAGGAAAATCCAAATTCCTCTCAGAGACAACCTTACACCAACGGCGGCTTTGAAATAATCAACGTACAATAAACGACGGACTCAAAGGACGGATAGACTATTGGCAACATTAGTAACACCCACTTAACTGAGTCCACGATGGGTTTCACATCACAGATTCTCCATTTTGCAGAATTTTATTTCCCCCACATCATTTGAAGCCAGCCAGACAGCACAATCTGATGCATTTTGCAGCAGACTCGATAACTGATGAAAGATAGCACTACACGATCGGGTCAAAAATTAAACAGAGTGAAAATTCAGCTAAAATGGTTTAATACGACGAAATGACCCACTCGCATCGATTTCTTAAGGAAGAAAAAAACATAAAATTGTTCGAGGTAAAGCTCGTAGAATGACAACAGGACCAAAATTCTAGTGAAATTGTATACCGCATGTTCTCATATATCATGGATGATTTTACTGAAAAAGACACAACTGACATGATTATATGTCAAAATTCATTTTATAGCAGTCATTTTCATTTTCTTTGAAGTACGGGACTTGATGGGTAAGCGTAAGCTTGTAAAGATTAAACGGAGAAAAAAGATTATCAAATCAATTTAAATAAAAACTGAATTAAAAGAGTGACAAATATATAATAATAACGTATATTGTTTAGTGCTCAGTGCAGGCAAAGAAACGAATTTTAATTCTCAAGCGTTTAAACTCACCAAAATGTGCTGCTCGTAAACCTTCAGAAATTAACGATGCGTAACAAAGCATGAAAAACATACCATTGACTTATGCATCGACCTTCCAAAAAATCTGTTGCTTGCCCCTATGATACATTATTAATCGAACATAGATCAGTCAGGTCAAAGAGTAATTGCAAACAAGATTCCAGTACGTGCAATTGTGTTATTTCAACACCAAAATGAAACTTCACGCTTTGCATGCATTTATTTTACTTTATTAAGTACAGGCAGCACGTGCTGCTCCTAGCTGTGAAAATAACAAAAATAGTAAGAGCCAAAGTGCAGAAGTTCTGCTTGAAAATAGCAAAATTGAAAAGAGCAGTTACGTGCGACTTCAAGACAATGAGCTTTTAAACAGATGTGCGACTATCTATCTAAATTCATTGAATTGAATGAAGTGTGGAGTTGAGAGACAGGTCTTGGCCAACACTCTTACCAATTAGAGGTCAGTAGAACTCGATCTGTGCACCTGCCTGGGGCCAATATTCCAATTCAACGAGGGTTAATTTTGTACACATTTCCAAGAGCTGCTATTTTTGACATTTCTTCTGCTTAGGTGCCCCACCGCTTAACTAACATAATATTGACGAAATATTTCAAACAGAAATGATAAAATTATATACTGTATAACGAGTATACTCATCTTAAAGAATGTTTGAGAGGAATGTAAAGGGCTTTTCGAACGGGTCTTCCAATTTTAAAGACGGAACATAAAAAAATGAGGAAACATTCGCAGACATTCAAGACGCCGGAGAGCAGAGGAACGTATGGACATGCGTGAGTCCAAGTGAAAAATGAGCTAAATGTCGGAGCGAATAGTTCAATTTTTACGAGAATCTCAGTTCGGTGCACACAAAGGACGGCTTGTCAGGTCGCTCTCTGCAAGCGCGGCCTCCAGATGACCGAGCGCCCTCGGCTGCCGCGTGAGAGCTGCTGACCTTGCATGGAATGCGAATGCGGCCCGGGTAAAACAGTTACCAATTCTCTACGCCAAAAATGCTGCACTATAGAGCTTTGGAGATATATTGTGATATATTAGAGCCAAGGTATGAATAAGTCCTCTTTGATAGCATGTCAAGCGAGCGATACTGAAGGCATGCATCTCACGTATTTATTAGCACGATACGAAGCGATTCATGATTCCGAGGCGAGTTAAAAGTTCAGATGTCAATCATATCTTTCTAAGAGGAGTTTTACAGCACCACAAATTTTATTGTTTTAAGAGCACCACACACCAAAGATTTAAAATTTTTTCTTGGAGATAAGTTGAGAAAAGGTCAATATGAGACACTAATAGAAAATAACCAGCCAAATTTGCAATGCATTTCTTAGTTTTTAACCAATATTTACAACACGCCATAAATTTGCGAGCAGGGTTTCAGATGTTAGTGAAGAGCCAGTTCCAACTCGCTGATGTCAGACTTCAATTTGTTTAATGCTTCCATCATATTAAATCAAGGAAAAACACTGCGTATTAACGTCTGGCAGAACGAAATTAATACCTAAAAGTTAGGATTACTTAGCATCAAAAAAAGTAAAGTATACATAATTCTGCGATAATTATGCACATGATTAATATCCAAAAAGCATTTATTAATATATTCCGTGATTCATATCAGAATTCTTACGCGTTTGAAAATAGAATCCATCAATAAACAAGAGCAAACAACCAAAAACATTTGCTATTATTTGAAGCATCATGTTTATTTCCAACGCATAGAGAAACGAGACTGAAAACGGAGTCACACGATGAACAATCTGTAGAGCTACGTTACCAAATTGATAGGGTAGCTTGACGGGATTATGAAGAGAGCTGTCACACGCTTCAGGATTTTGTAGCGATCTGTAACCATTTGGTTTACTTAGTTTCGCTTCAGTCGCAATCTAGCAACCAAACTCTTCTCTGTAATCAAAATCTACTGGGCTAATTTTCAGCGACATCAGACGAGAGCACAGAAAAAATACGCTAACCTAAATATGCTGCATGCATAACACAATCTAATCACTTTAATACATGTTTGTCGCGTCAAGAAAAAAAATTAATCCCTAAATACAAGAAAATAAGTACGCGCCAACCCAGTTCTTCGCCATTTTGGTTCCCAAATGGTGACGATTCCGGTTCCACAAATGCACCGTAGCTCATGGCTGAAATCTGACGGTTTCGTTGCGCTAGACTGACCGAATGGTACCGTAATGTAGACGATTATGACGAAACGTTACCATTTGGTCTCCGCGTGACGGCTGATTTAAAAAAGAAAAAATGGCAAAGACTGTGCAAAAAATTTATTTCCTACAACTTAAATTCAAGTTGGAGTCAGGGCAAATAAACGACCGGCCGAAAGATAGGCGAGTGAGGGACACGTAGCGGACCGATCAACTAGACGGTAACGCGTTGCCCAAATGCGCACAGGCTTGCACTACAGCTCAATCCTCAGAATATAAATACAGATAACACGTACTATAGGCACGAGTAATATGGACGGTTCCTGAAGCAACATTGCTATCGCATTAACAGACATGTGCTTGAACCAGCGTTAGATCGCGACGCGCACAAGATGAGAATAATTAAGAAGGCCATAATCATCATGCCTACGTGCGTGTACAGATTCGAAAAAAATTATATGAAACTCTAGATAAAATATGAGAACAATTACATTCATCATCCTTTGCAGATATCTATCGTCCATACATTAAATAACCCAGAGGCGGCAGAGATACCAAAGTGTTTATCGGTGAAACGAGGTATTTGAAAATGCATTCAAACAAAGTTAAAATCAGGACTAAATCTATCCAAAGTGCAGAAAAGAGCAAGCCTGAACATTGCAATGAACGATTTTTTCTAGAAACATGTTTTAGGATCAGCAGGATCATTATCAATACTTGTCAACGAGAATAGCTCAAAATGAGCCATCAAATTGAATTTTTGAAAACCAATTTTTACGTAAAGGTGTGAAATTGTTGTTAGCGAGAATTCCTGCAAATTATCTGACTGTGAAGAAATAGACATTTTGGCTGAAGTAATGATACGAATAAGCTTCAGAACTGAAAAACAACCCAAAAACACTGAATGTTACTGCTGAATTATAAAATTTGAATTGAACTGAAATTTACTCTCTGATGACTACTTTTATCAAAAGTTGACCGAATAGACAAGCTAATAATTGAGCGTGAAGCTATTTTGAACGAGTCTAAAAATGAAAGATTAATTAGCACCTTGCCAACGTGCGTAACGTGACTGCATGTTTTCTGTTAATTCATTCTTCGTCAAAGACATGAAACTTCAAAGAATGAAGGAAACATTGGAACAGTGAAATAAGTCAGAAAATTTAATTAGTGTGAGCACAATTTGATGTTTAGCTGGACGTAGTGAATTGATCTGTCCATGATTGTTTATAGTGAATAATTTAGTATAGAGTGTTATAAAGCAGTTTCAGACTCTACAGTAAGTCTTAACTGCAGAAACATGTCGAAATACTAAAGACATCAGCACAAACCCTGCATATTTTTGATCGACGAAAAAAAAGAAGTGAGTTCATCATCCTGGCTGTGCCAGCAGGTTCTTATAAAATCGTACGCGTTTGAAATCGAGGCAAAGAATTTATAGGCGTAACATTTTTTGATCTTTCAATACGTGAAGATGCAGTGGTTGAGGCAGGAAATCTGAGTTTTAGAATGTGGAGAAGGTGGAGAGAAAGACGCACCCAAACCCTCGGCCTCTACAGCGCGCGGTGCGCAACTCTTGGGGGTGCGCAGCGAACCCACCAAGTGAGCTTGAATTCAGGAACAACCTATGCGAACACAAACAATTCACCAAGTAGTTCACAGACGTGCAGTTCAGAGGAGGCACTGGACCGCTAGTCAATTCTTACATCCAATTGTCACTTCATGGAAGAACAGGTGTTCAAATGTGTCTCAACCACTCGTAAAATAAATTAGAGTAATTTTTTCTCAATTGACTCAAAACACGGCGTTGTCTACAGGGTAAGAAATATGCTATTAAACACACAATATTTGCTATAATCCAAGCAAAAATATCACTCAGCTTGATCAAATTGTCACCAATTCGTTAGAAAAAGATTCACCATACAACAGAAATAAAACTCAAGATCACAGACACTGAACACCAGATCGAGTGTCATTTTTTATCTCCCACACACTCAGCTCCTACCCTCGGGGAAATACGATGCAACTATTGTACCCATGGGAATTAGCACTCCCAATGGGAAGTTGTGAGGTCCCAATCTGAAGGTTAGGGATGACTTCTTTTTTTTGAAGTACAATAGATTTTTGTTTTATAGCAGAACATCTCTTTTCGGTTCACCGCTGTCTTTTTTTGACATTTCTTTTCAGTTTTGATTTGAATTATTAAACTTCTTTCACTATTTACTGTTTCTATGCGCAGAGGATCTTCTGTGAGAACATACCTTGTGCACATGCATAAATTCCCTGTACCCTTAACCTAAACTCCACACTAAATGATGCCTTCCTCAATCTTCTTGGAACCTCATTGTTGTGGTTAGGGAGGCAAACCTAATTTATCGTATTTAATCCAGACCCAGTTTGCTACTGAGTTGGTGAACACTGAACACTGTACGAGAACACTGGCAGATCTGTATGAAAATTTATCCGAAGTTCGACAGAGCGCAAAAACTAAAGTCAGTCACTAAGCTTAAGCTATGTAAAATTAGCTGGCTTTATTAACACCTCTGTAAGAACCACACAGTCGAAATGAAGACATTTAAGGACTCGATATACCATGACGCAAATCTGTAAGGTGGCGTCAACCAAATAATTCTATAACAAATCGATAAAAATATGCAAAAATACCAGAGAATAAAATTATAAACAATCAATTTAATCAAACTACTCTTTCCGTGATTAACCTGAAACACTTGAATCACGTTTGCAAGTTCATTAGCTAAAACAACGGAAAAGAGATAAAGATAATTCAGCGACATGAAAATTAAGTGTTGAAAAATTATTGCAATGGCTTGTTAAGGCCAACAGTATTTCTTATTGATCTCATTCGTTCTACTACTCTTTCCGGCACATTGTACAGTTATTCTCGTGAAACGAACGAGCACATTTTCAAAGGGAAAGTACTGAAATTTATTAAAAAATCAACACACAAAGTCAATGTTGCCTCCTTTTTTTGGAGGCAAATTTACATGACCTTTAGAATATACTGCAGCAAGTTATTGAATCAAAGCATTTTTAAAGTAATTTCCTAGAGTGACTCCCCCAACAATACATACACACTCAAAAGTTCGAAATGAATGGAAGAACTTGGGGCGTACTCACCAGCATAACTTGAAGAAGTTGGTGAGCTGGCGCAGCATGCTGCATGGGGCAGGCAGGTCAGAGGGCAGCAATGTGGCGGCTCTTCCAGAAGAAAAACTGAGGCCGCTAGTCTACATAAGCTAGGATTTCCTAAAGAGATACTGAATTTCTTAAACACAGTGTCAAAATTACCACATGACATACAGTTGTACAAGCGCTGCACGAAAGGCCCTTTACTGCTGTGTAGTAGTGAGAGCAATTCCTCTCTTCATCTCACCAATCGAACTCTTGCATTTCATTTCTTTCCACTGCAACATAGGTACTTCACCGGATTCTTTTGAACTCTATTACTAAGACTAAAGTTAGGTGATATTTCTTTTATCACTCTGCAGAGCACCACTTCGAAGATGAATAATTTCTAAAATAAGAGAAAATTCTTGTACAAAATCACACTCAGTAACTTGGAAATTTCTCTGCTCTCTTATAGCACAATGTTAAGACATATGGCACATCTGCTTAGTTCTCATCTAACTCACATGACGTCCTGAACACCTTCTAGTTCGAAAGCAACGCTTCACATAAGCTCTTCTCAGGTCCAAATTAGGTTGGCGTACCGTCCATTGCCTCAAAAACAAGTTACAGTAAATCACGAATTTTGGGCCCGTTCAAAACCACTTTCAAACTCATGGCTCGACAGCACACACTATCTTAATTAATGCTAGCTACCTGAAAAGAGACCTATCAGCAAAATATTAATAAATTAATTATCTCTGAACAAATTTTCGAATGAATGGCATTTACATTCTCCGTGTGCTCTCCTATATAATTCATTTACTTCTAATGTGTAAAGATCATATTATCAAGAGCTGAAGCATGTCTTTGAAATCTAATCGTGTAGGAAAGTGTTATGATCTAACTTTGATACCTTTTTAGGAAATAGGTATGGCGCTGTCAAAAAATTAATATTGAATTTTTACTTCTCAGGAAAAATGTTAAATCGTGATGTGTTGCAAGATGGCAATTTAACCAAGCTCATGCGAGAAGGATCCAATTGATTATTATTTTGCCATGCGATTTGTGAAAATATGTACAGGACATCGACCTTCACATCATAGGTATGTATAAGGAATAATACTGAAAATGTTTCTTAACTTTTAGTTATACATGAATGGATGCTCACTCGAATGATTGCTAAACTCAAATTTTGTCCTCAATCAATATATTTTATTAAGTGTATTTCTGAGAGTATATCTAGGTCATAGCACAAACACCACAACCAACCAGTTATCAATCCGTGTTGTGACTCTAAAATTTTTCTGCCCTTCAGAGCTGCAAGTGTAATTTATGGGTTCGGTTTAGCGCTGTGCACTGCGTTCATGGTTCTGGTTGCGGTAAATCTATCGTGACCACTGGTAATTCAGCAACGCTAACCCTATTTACACGCTCGTTACTGCAGTACTTACTACTTGAAACAATCCATCACTTGCAAATGATGCCCTCTGGCTAGCGTACTGCAGGTCAGTGTCACTCAGTACGACGAAATAACCGTTTCGGCGCGCAATCACATGTGCAAGATAAATTGATCACTGCTGTATAAAAGAAACGAACATGACTGCATCGCCGCATATCCACTAGTGCGTAGCATTGTCGCAATACTGTGCACAACTGTCGTATTGAGCCGATTTTTAAAGGGGAATTCATCCTGACTGCTACACTACACTGTAGCCTTAGTCTAATAGTAGCTCACTAGCCAAGCTAGGTAAGTTAACCCGTACGGTGTAAAGGTCAGGTTATACAAAGTAAACAAGTTTACAATTCGCATGCTTTTTGATTCAGTAGTAAGGTTTTGGAAACGATAAAACCCAGGAATTCGATCATGCGTCCATGCAAAATTTCTCTTTCAACTGTTTACTCCTATGACTTTGTGTATAGCTTTCGTATCTTGTAAACTGCAATATAAATCATCGAAATTTTTGAGAAACAAATTTCTCTTTGTACTGATACTTTTTTGAGAGTAATGTCACGCTTAAATTGCTAGCCACGTCTTTATTTATGAAGTTCATCCAGCCAAAATAACAAACATGGACGGACTGGCTTTAATATTAGGTGATAATTTCAACGATCACTTGTACATAGTTCAATTGAACGTCTGAAGGCTATACACAACACTTTACTAAAAAAGCTACTCTCTTGTGACCAAATCTTAAACGATAAACATTTATCTGTAAATGAAGATAATTTATTCTAAAACTTTTAAAAATTCTCAGTCAAACGTGCTCGTGTTCGTCGCAGATTCCAACTGGTAAATGACTTCGGTGCATCATACATTCGACTTCTACCATAAATGAATAATGCAACTGTTGAGGGCTGTTAGATTGGCTTCTTTCTTATAAAATTTTTCATTGTGAAGTTTCATTTAAGGAAAACAAACATAATAATTTTGACCAGTTGAACAACTACATTTCTAACGAAGTATTCATGCTTTAATTCTAACCTTGAGTAGCCTGCAGAGTTGCGTGATAAAATAAAATGGAAATTCTGTTCCATCACCAATACCCACATTTTCAAGAACAGAGCAAAAATTACAACCATAGAAATCATAATTTTTCACAGACAGAGTTTATGACAATTCAGTGCAGGCTTTGCAGGTTGTGGTGGCCATGGGATCTGAACGCGTTGTCACTTCGTTATATGAACGCATTAGCAGGGATGGAAGCCCACGTCCAGAAGGGACATCACTTTATCATTTATATGCTTGAACTTAAACATTTATGAACCATCGATTCTCACTCGGAAATTGTCATGACGCTGTGATCTTAATTAAGAATCCTAAACTCTATTCCGTTAAATTACTGACTAAAGATGTTCAAGCTCAGCATTAGATATGCTTACCAATACTTTTAATTTTATTACAGAACCACAGTTCTATTTCAGATCGCTTTTTTGTGGCAGAGCATCTCAGCAGGGCATAATTTGCTGCTCAGGGAGGAACACCTCAGCAGCTAAAATTTTTACGCTAATATTTCCTACTCTATTTTAAACTCGACATGCCATTAGCGCCATTGTAACTATACGCGGCGCAGTCTTAAAATGGGCATTTTCAGCAACACATGAGGTTTAATTAATGATAAGTAAATGTTTATCACAGACAATCAACATGTGCAGCAAACCAAAAACGAGTTGAAAACGTCGATCTTCTTCGTTTAGCAAAGAAAAGAATGATGAGTTCTTTGTTACAGTAAATTGCTATGAATACAGTACCTCAACGCTGTGCAAGCAGACCCCTCGCTTTTGTCTTTTTATCTTATATTGAAGGGTGAAATTATCAGTTGCCGTCATGTGAATCCACTCCCCTTTTGTTGTGTTTCAAGGAAACTCTTCCACGCGTGCAGGCGTCCGTGAGATGTCAGGGTGCGCACGGTTGTTGATGGTGCAGTTTAGCATGATTTGGTTCACCAACTTACTTCCCGGGATTTTACTGATAAGACGTATACAACCCAACTTACTGTCACGCTAAGTGCACTTTAGCTTGGAACAATTTCAGTATCAGTAACAGTTTTTCGCGTGCGAATTTGCTCTCAAATTAGGACTTCACAAATTATTGGAGACTTGCTCAGGGTATGTGATTGAAATCTCCGGACGGAGTGAACGTTTGATAAGAAGGATAACTAATCTCAGGGCAATCAATGGGAAAAGTTCCTCGAGAAGATTAAATCAGACGTTCCAAGGCGATAGTGAAAGGACTGAAGTTGTTGATGCATGACGTTCGATCTCGCGAGCGCTTCCATAACCTTGAGCAAGTAGGGCAGTCATTTGAATCTCTAGTTCTAGAGACTTACACTTGCAAAGATGAGGTTAAGATGCCGTGAAATGCTCCCTTATGTTGCAAAAATTAAACACAGATTTTTAAGTTTTCTGATATGAGGCAAAGCGTAACGAGAAACGATATACACTGGGTTCTTGGGAGAAATATTTCAGTGACCTCCACGTTAGGATACGAAAGAACGGATGCACAGTGTTTGGATTCGAGTGTCCACAAAATACTGGATTGAGTAATTCGTATCCAGCTTTGAGTACTCTTCATCACAGTTCACACTTGTGCTGCTCCAAGTTTGCATATATTTTAGCAATAAATTTTCTGTTTTGGGCCTTCACCAGCTGCAACATAGAATGGCCATTAAACTTGGTTTATGAATCGCGGATTCATTAAGCCAAAAAAACACGGTCTCTTCATTTGCAGTAGAAATGATAATTTGAAGACAACGATTCATCAGTCACTGAGTTCAGATAAAACATTGATAAATCAAATCCTATTTACGGCCACGGCAACGGCTTCTTTAGCAGACGCTCACACGAGCATTTATATTCTGAAATGAGAAAAGCACAATATTGTACGAGCACAGTTTTGGTGACTAACATAATTCAGTGCAACTACTGGACAAAACGAGAATTGAAAATTTTAATGCAAATTTTAAAATATCAACTGCATAAATTGAACCGTTTTTACATCTCTAATCCAACTATTACTACTTGTTTTCACTCAGGAAATATGATGCAAAAATGAAAAGAAATTTGGAGGCTTCAAGGAGGCGCAACTCGCAATCACTGTCGCAGCAGTCAACTCCTAACGGGAAATTTAACAAAACTTCAGAGCCAGTATATTCGACATCGTTGCCATTTCATGCGCACCTCGTCAGTGCTTTAAAGATCGGGAAATTGCGAGCGACTCCGTGATCTAACAATGAAGCATCCACACGCATCACAATGAAATGTATTATCTCCAAAATAAATATTACGTCTGCAAACAATTTCAATACAATATATTATAAAAAACGTGATGCAAGCATCTAGATTGTACACCATGACGGTACTGAATTTAGTACTTCTTTAAGTTTACTAACCCCAGCCATAAAAAAGGTTTCCCCGTGAAGTACCGAAAAATCCCACAAATATTTAATTTCTCCCCCACTTTGACTTGACACACAATTAACACATATGTAACACATGGGTAACAGTTAATTTCCACGAATAGAAATGTGTTGCTGAGAATTTTCTTGTTTGAACGGTTCGAGACGATCAGAATGCGTTAATTTAAAATTTTTCGACTCCAAAATGGAGTTGGAAAATACTTCGCTCAAACTACTACTTACAGTACGCATTTTAAACATCTTCACAGATTGCCAAGTATTTAGTACTGGATTGGAATTGCATTCTATTATAGGCTTAGGTCATAGAATCTTTAAAATTATAGGAATGTGGAATGTAGTTTTCAAACGTTAAAACAAGGTAAGAAGATAAATTACTACTTAAGTCAAATTATCGCATTCAGAAGAATGAAAAGCACAATATTTGTGTAGACATATCTTAAAATATTATCGGTATGAGAAGTGTTATGAAGCTACTGGTCATTAGACGACCAACACACACTGACCGCAAGCACATTCAAGTGATGGCTTGCTTTACTTCCCTCTGTCGCATTCATCATAGCCCAGGAAAACGGGAAAGAGCTGTCACGCGGCATGACGAAACCAATTGTGATCCAAGAACGCGCGCAATGATTTCCAACTCGCGGACCACTCAGCGGTGGGAGTTGATTATCGGCAAATCAATGCATCGCGGAAAATTAATGAGAGAGCCGACAAATCCTCGTCAGGTACTTGCTTCCCGACGATATTTTTGGCGATTTCCCGTTCAGCAAACCTGAACGCATAAGAAAAATATTAATCATAACGACCACGCACTTCAAGTTCTCCTGGATCCATATCACTATATTCATATTTGTTATTCATACGTCAGCAAAACGCATGAATTCGCACACACACACACACACACACACACAGTTTTTCTTATAAAAGTTGAATTTTATTGCAAATTAACTAGCGATCAAATGATGAGGTAAATTTATATGATGAATATGATAATAATGAAATATTTGTTCATAATACGAAGCTTCAGTGGAATAATTTGATGAGAAATGTTCACTAGCAGACAAAATTCAATTAAAACTGTGATGTATCAGAATCATAAAACCCTAGTGTCATCATAATTATTGCTATTATATTTGGTATTCAAGACTCCCTAGCAACAACGAAGGTAACCTCGAGAGAGCAGAGACATGGGACCATTTAGGATGGACTGTAGAACACGGGGATATTTCCGCACAGAATACTCAGCGCAAAAAAAAACAGCGTTATGAAGGAAGAGGAAGAAAGGACTAAAAGAAGATAGTGAAGAAGGCATGAAAACGGAAGAAAGCTAAATCAGAAGACAGAAATCCTGAAGGGCAGTCTTTAGCTGAGGTAGCCTAGCGGCACCCTTCTGCAGGGTGCCAGTACCCACAGCACAGGAGAGACGAACTAACTTGAAAAAACACTAGTCTCTTTTTTAGTATTAATCTTTACTTAATTTATTATTTACTTTATTTATATACTTTACTTAGTTTTTATTAGTAATCTTTGCTCGAGTGTTAGCGATAGACGAATTTGCGTGCAATGGAACCCAGTAATGACGTTGAGAAAACAATGTCTTCAAGAAGCTTTGGGCTGGTGTACACCAGGAAATTTTACCTCAGCTGCGAGATCAACTAGATATTCACGGTCAAGCTAGGGAGAGAAAACAATTGCAGGATGTGGTTAGTCCGTCTCGGAAGTGCAAGTTTACATGAAGGAAACGCTTAGAAATTTCGAGCAGTTAAGTGCTTGATTATGAACTTTCATGATCATTTTCTGCCAGCGACACAGCAAAGTTTGCACGAACATCACGACAGTCTTGTTATATGTTGTACGGTGAAGAAGAGAAACATTGTATACCGACCAAGTTCCAAAGAATTTCTTCACCAAAAAATTTCATACTACGCACGTGAACTGAAATTCAATGCATTAATAAATGAATGCATTCAGGAATGTTTACAGCTAAAAAATTTTCGACAGACACTAAATTTTATTAATTATAATTTATTAAAAGTAATCACCAACAGCAAATTCAAGTACTCTGTACACTTTAAATAGGATTGAACAAAATGTTTGTGAGCTTTCAATACTTTTCAGGAATTCGAACAACGCATCTCAATTGCACTGTTTAGTTTTCGAAGCCCACATTTGTTGTGATGGGCTGCCCTATTTCACTTTTGCAACAATTTAATTTTCACAATTTTAAATTTTCTTTAAATAAAAAGTTTAAAACTTACAATCATCGCACGTGAATATTGCTGGTCACTAATGACTTTTAGTTTTCAAATAAAAATATTAGAAGTTTCGACTTGTGTAAATCTACATTAATCTCATGTACGTTCTCTAAATTATATTTGCGTTCGAAAATGATAATTGAAAACAATATGGAAGTTGTGTCAGATTGAAATATTTCGATGAACCAACTCTAAATCACCAGACGCCATCATTTTCGGGCCTAAAAACACGGAAAACTCAACACTGGACTTTAGAAAAGTGCAAGTTGTGCAAGAATTCTGATGAATTAGTGTTCTAAGCACTATGTAGATCTCTTGTGCCTGACAAATCTTATTTTATAATTTGCTGAACAAGAAATGTTCCTGTTTCCATGAGGAATGGGATAACAAGTATTACTGAAAACAAATTGGTTCTAATTTTTATTTTGTTCAGATTTATAAGCTCGTTTACAAAACTGAGGATAAATTGATGGTAGCTTCAAAACAGTTTTTAAAGTTATGAATAAAAGTGCCAAGATACACGTCTTGAATCTCATAATTTATTTAAGAAAGTCAATGAATAAAAATTTTTAGAACGTTTCGACCTCCAGGGTCATTATCAACCTGAAAACAAGAAGAAAAAACTAGTCAAGACTCAAATTTACATCAATCATGAAAGAAGAAAGCAAAAAAGAGAAAAATTTTGCTTTCTTCTTTCATGATTGATATAAATTTGAGTCTTGACTAGTTTTTTCTTCTTGTTTTCAGGTTGATAATGACCCTGGAGGTCGAAACGTTCTAAAAATTTTTATTCATTGACTTTCCTAAATAAATAATGAGATTCAAGACGTGTATCTTGGCACTTTTATTCATAATTCGTATATGCAAAAAGCAAACCACTTGTATATATCCAGTTATTAAAGCGAGTTGCGCCGCAGGGTTCAGATCAAATTGAAGCGAAAAAAAGTAAAGCTAATTACGTTGATTCTCGAATATAGCTTGATTCCAATCGTGTAAAACAAGATGTAAGCAGAAACAATTATTATAAATATCTTTGCAAATTTACAGCTAATCAATGGCTGATCTGGCTAATATTCTGAGAAATGCTAAGCCAAGGGTTTGTTTAACGTGGTTACAAGAATTAGTCTTGAACTTTCCTTGTTTTATAACCCAGTTAGATTCTTCAGGAGCATTTTTAATAATCCAAACGAACATTCATCAACATTTTGGGAGCCGCATTAATGGACTAAAGAATGAATTTGCTAAAACAGACATTGCGTTTTCAAGGCCATCGGAATAAAACTTTGCCGCAATAATTCCCGAATTCTTACGCAGTAATCTGTAGATTTTATGCAAGTCATCAATAGCTTGCAGGGCAGTGCGCCACAAATTCCAGACCAGCTTGCAACCCTATGGAGTTTCAAGTAGCACTTCATAGATGCAAGTGCGGTAATCAGTCAATCATTCATGGTCCAGACATTCCGACGCGTCCAATCCACACACATTAACACTCAACAATATCCATCAGAATTTACCGTCAACTACAACGTGCTACGGACGGTATCTTTTGCTTATGACCTCGTCACACAATCGTGTTAAATTGAGCTATTGAAAGTGAGAAAATGCGAAGTTTAACACACGTCGCAATCAGTAAGAGCAATGTTGAGTCCTGAATTGGGATCTTTTAAACTGTCGACGTAAAATATGACAGGCCCCTGTAAAATAAAGAAAAAATTAGCATCTATATGTTTGTGCGACAATTCGGTATGAGAATCTACAAATACTCAAGCTCTAACATGATATCAATACTAGTAATAGATTATCACCTCAAAACGAATTCAACAGATACACATAAAATAATTTTTACGAGATAAATAGTCCTCGAGCAATCCAGAGTGGCGCACGTGACAGAAATGTAGTAGAACTTAATAGAAAAACAATCCACTTCGTCCACGTGCAACAATAAACCTCAGTCAATGTCTGGGAGCTGCATGAAAAAAGTTCCCCGTTAAGTTCACCGTTCAAAATTCAAATTCTAACACGGCGATGATAAAAAAAATGCCTCAGCACTCAAATTCCAATTCGGCAATGATTAAAAAAATGCCCCAACACTCAAATTCTAACTTGGCGATCACTAGAAAAAACGAGAAATGTCCAGGGTAATACATTAATTTATTTACCTAACAGTGGATTGGACTAAAGTAAAATTTCATCTCTATTTAGAATACCATCTCCTCCATCTGATACGATTCGCACGTTTACGTCCATACAGTCCAATGCAAGTCTACAACGTTCAGGGCGCCCATCTAAAATTTCAAACTGAGTGGCTTAACATATTGTACGTAAAGAACAATCCTCGAGTGACTCAATATGAACTTCACAATGATTTGAAAGCGGCGGTGAAAACATTATATTAGAATACAATTCGAGCATCATTTAGATAGACGGATTCTGTTATCGCACAACAAGAAAGATATCTTTTTTAAAACCAGTTCATTTTTCCAAACATCATTGAAAGTACCCATAAGTTTTTAAGACCCTGTACTCTGTTTTTGAGGGACGAAAATCTAGTTATTTGGGCGGAAAAGTGTTAGCTCCGCTTGGAGGCATAAAAACCTAGCTTGTGATTTTCTAATATTACGATTCCAACAAAAAATGTTTGGTGAAGTCAGTACTATGATGGTATGGGCCCGCTTTTCCTCTTACTTTAGCAAACTCCACAATGTCGACAGAAAATTTGAAAATTCGAATGTATCGCAAGATGCTGGATGATTATCACTTACAGCCTGCAGATGACTTGAAGTTGCGAAGTAGATGGACATCACAGCAAAACCACGTTACAAAACATGTTGCAAGGCACTGCAGCGTGGTTTCAGCGGGAGAAAATGAATGTTGAGGGATGGTCTAGTCAGTTTTCAGACCTAATGCCCATCGAGAACCTTCGACGGAAATGAAACTGAAAATTCAAAAAAAGGATCCAAGAAATTTAACAGAATGAGTAGAATATGACAAAGAGAATAGGCCAACAAATTTACAAATTATTGTAAAAACATCAGATCCGTAACAGTTGTAATCTTCAGTGACGAAAGATCAAATCACCAAGCGTGTTTCATGGCTAGATGGAATACTTTTTTAAATATTTATACAATGTTCTAACTTCTTTCTAAGTAATGTTTCACAACCGGTAAATTCTGATACCGAATTTGTTTTCGGTGCTTAAAAAGTGAAAAAATATTCAATTTTCGATTACTTTGCTCTTGTACAACTATGGTGAATAAACCTTTGACAATGTAGCAGATATTACTTTGCTCTTGTACAACTATGGTGAATAAACCTTTGACAATGTTGCAGATATTACTTTGCTCGTGTACAACTATGGTGAATAAACCTTTGACAATGTAGCAGAAATTAATTACATCCACTGTATTTGGACGGAACCACCAATATGAGTTTTAATTCGTTCATGTGAGCTCGTAATTCGACAAAATTCCCACTGATGTGTGGATATCAAACTAATTATTTTCATTTGTACGGAAATTCACTGTAAATTTTAGTGTACACCACAGACATGAAGGCTGATACTGTGGTCCAAATTTTGTGCGCAATAGGAATATCGAATGTGTGCCGCAGCACAGGAGATCAGAGGATAAATAATTCAATCAATTTGACAGAACCTTTATTTAATTTACGCGACCATGTAAAGACTGAGTGTTCAGTATAAACTCGTACATTTGCATTAGATATTCTCACGAAATATTCTTACGGAGAGGGCGAGGGAGATGCGTGTTGTTCTCTTCGTTCACTAAAATTCGAAGTTTGAATCATCTCTGAGTTTTACGTACATGACATTACGTTGAAATGAGGCAAAAAATCAGCTCGACCTGTTTGGCTTCCTTCCAAGCTATATTAGAAAATTTGTTCAAATTCCCAAAGACTAAATCAAGCATTTAGACCGGCAGTTCACACACACTGAGTAAAATGCTGGTGGCCTTCTAGCCACCTAAAAAATTTTCTACGAAAATTGAGCTTTTTCAGTACTTCATTATAAAATACCTTTCATAACAGTATGAACGGTCCATACAGTATAACGCTGTGCACACCGCTACAGTATAATACAAAATAACAGTAGGTACATGATTAGAATATGGTTGTCAGTATTTAAGGCCAGAGTATTTGAAACAAGTTTTCAGAGCTAGGGCAATCGTTCACATGGTGCATTAATAGAACAAGAAAATTTATAATCATCACTTTGCAGTTTTAAAATTAGTTTAATTTAAGTACATTCATCAAGAGTTGGCTACGCCCCTTGAGACAAGATGGCAATGGGGGATAAAATGAAGAAGACAGCAACAAAATCGAACCATTCTTTAGGTTCGAAGGTTCTTCTGGCAAAAAGTTGCAGGAATTTGCTGAGCGTTCAGTAGACCTTATGGAGCCACAAGTCTCACTTTCGTTCTACTTCAATTCACTTTCAATATACTTTTTGCCTCGCTCCAGCATAGTCTGTCATTAAAAAACAAATCTATCGAGCATCTGTTCACCCGACTCCCGTTAGCTCACAAGAAAGGAACTATATATCAAGTTTATGTTGAACAGTTTAAGCCTAGCCACTCCCACAGCACTCGCCCTCATGTCCTCGAACGTCTCACGTCCAACTTTTTACTAGCAGAAGCTGTTTGCTTTTTTCGTGTACGCGCGTGACATTTGGCGAGATCTCCTGTGGTCCTTCACGAGCAGTTTGCTCAGTAGTTTGTGAGTACGAGAGGTGTTTAGCTCCGTCTTTTTGAAACCTTTACTTGAGGTAATCAGAAGAGGTAGCGAGCTGTGTATTTACTTATGAGAGTAATACAACTTGGCTTATAAGACATATGTAAATATATAATTAAATAGTTACAGAATCATTGTAAGCTTCCCGGACAAAAATTTAGTCGCCTGCAACTAATATGGTGTATGATATCAGGAACACGAATAATGGCTGTAATCCTGCGCATCGTTGAGTCTACAACTGTCCTGGAGAACATCAGGTCGATTTTAAACCAATCTAGCGTCAATTAATCCCGTAGTGCGGCCACAATACGTGGATTTTCTTCTCGAAGTTTAATTGTCGTTATCGGTGGTCCCAAAAAATTTCTATTGGTTTCATGTCTAAGGACTTACCTGGCCAATCTAAATGCCTGACATGTCCTGAATGGTTGTCGTGTCAGTTGATGAAAATTCTAGCCGATGCCCCCAGCATTTGTCATCCTGAAAGAAAGGTGAAGTAACGAGCCTTTCTTCAGTTATATATTGTACAAACGGGAAAACTTTGTTGTCGCGCAGCTCATTGTAGCAATTCTGGTTCAGTTTCACGGACACCTCAACTAAAGAACTCACTTCGTAGTAGTTAACACAGCCTTAGAACCGGACAGCTAAATTTGAACACCGATTAATGAACGTAGTGAGTGACTGAAGCTCAAAAACAAAAGACTACTAACTTTTTATTCCGGGAGCTTATGTTTACTTTACAGTGAATACATGATGTAATTGATTGATTTAACCCGTTGACCGCGATTGTTTAAACTGAAGTTCAATATTCAACTCAAATTAAAAGTCAACTGCAGCATGAAATTTTGAAAATAGCATACATTAAGTGGATCGTGTCTTTATTTAGTTTTGATTAGGTATTTTTTTAAATTGAGTTTGTGGCTACTGCATGGTCCATCAGCAGCGTTATGAAAATTTTCTCCATGTACAACGGCGGCTCACATCGCGACCAACACTTTAATTATTAAATTCAATGAGTTTAGATAGTCAAAAAGAGCTACAAATAATGAGAGTATGTATCTTGCACCATTAATAGAGGCTTAAATAGAAAAGAGATACGATCAAACGAAATTTTAAAAAAAATCTAGCGTTATATATGGGAGAACGAAATTTAAGTTAAACACTTCGTGGAGTAGTACGTGCGGAACGTAAATTACAAAAGAGTTCGGTTTACTTAACTGACGTACCCTAACCTACCATCGCCGTAGTCATGGGATTAACGCTTTTCGTCATTATAGGTCCTCTAGAGAAACCGAACTTACAAATATCCTCTTCAGTAACTGATGCACTCAAGTCGTACTGCTGAGTTCCATTAAAGAGTCAAAATGTTGATGTAGATTTGCAATTTAACAGGTTGATCACGATGGGTTTAACTGATGTTCAACATTCAATTCAAATTTAAAGTCAAAAGTTGCTAACAAATTTATAAATACCAAACTTTAACTGGGTCCATTAAATATCAATAATTTTTAACGATTGTTAAAAAGTTTTCAAACGGCCCGTCGAAGGGTCGTTTTGCAGCAGGAAGAACTTAATCCCGAAGCATCGTATCGCGAGCAATGTGTTAAATTTGGTGCACTGTTACCATTTGCTCTTCTTTTTCAAAATTATCTCTATCCAAGTTCTCTTTAATCGTTTGCTTGCCAATTCTCTCATTAGTCACATTCTGAAAGACGTACAGTTAATGCAAGTCGAACGCCTTGAGAATTTCATCATTGACTGACCTTGCGTGTTTGAAGACCGTTATTAATCTTCTATCATAACCTTGTACCGTTGACAAATAACATAGAAAAGTACAGTTTAGATTTTAATCGTATCAATACGTGCGTGAGTAAATTAATAACGTCTTCACTTTTTTCGACTTCTAAGGACCTCCATCACTATGAATCAAGGTTTATGCTTAACTGTTATAAGTACAAAATGTCACCATAGTTACCAACTTACCATAGGTTACAAACGTACGTCTTATAGAATATGATTAAACTGAGGACCTAAAAAATTTGGCTCTATTTTTTAATGCCCATGGAAGTTAAATTTCATTGGAATCTTGGCTACGATTTAAGGCTGACAGGAGGGGAAGCAACTATGCGTTCGACAACATGGGCATGCTAGCGCAGGAGTGCTTTCACGCCTGACGAGGCTTGCGAGACTCGAGATTTGTGTTTTTTATTATGATTGAGAAAACATTTACTCGGGAATCCACTTACATTGTGCTCTAAATTCACTTACACAGCGATCTCTCAATTCAGATAAGAAGAAATTTATTCGAGAGCATGTCGAATCAGTTAAGATGCTGATGCATTTAATGAGAGGTTAATTCTTACTTTTAGATTAAAAATTTGAACTTTTTAACTGTTCATTGGTTGTAAAATTCAATATTCAGATTCAAATAGTCACGTTGATTCAAAGCGTGTTCAGTGTCACTAATCGCATCATATACTGTGGAAATTGTTTGCCATCGCTCAGACTTCATCTTCCGTACCTCCAATGTAAACTCTACTTCGTTGCGATTTTCACAGCTTTCGTTCCATGAAAACTAGACACCAAAAAAAAATGACCTTTGCTGTTCTTTGCGTGGTCAAATTCTCATCGATCCGCCTGACCTCAACTCCTAAAATCTGAATTTGGATCAATTTTTGTTCTATTTGATCAAATTATTTTTGATCTATTTAATTCTGAAAACAAAGCTCTCCAGAACGCCGTTTTTTCTAATAACATATTGATCGTTTTCGTTTTTCTTGAATATCGTTTAGCTAAAAATGATGGCATTTAGCCAGAACAAAATACAGTTTTTATGAGTACATATAAATTTTAATGAAGACTTTTTTGCTTTCATAACGTGAGAAAGAGAAATACCTTTCAGTCAACTGATGAATAAATACAGGACAGGATATTTTGCGGCATCGCAAAAGAGTTCAGAAGCCCACGGCAGTCGTCAGTTCTTCACCAAGTTTCAAGTTACTTCTGTCATTTAGTTTGAGGTGCAGGAGCCATTTGTGCGTTTTTTCGATCATAATTCATTCAATTCAACCCTATTCTCAGTTTTGTTTGGTCGTCAGCGTTGTATGTTTTTTCTGTTGCAAGGTAATAGTTAAGCTTCAATTGGTGAAAACCATAGCATTTTGGTTATTTCGTACAATTGTTGTTATTGATTAATTGAAGACTTTTTAGCCGCAGCAAAGGCAATCTCTCGAAAGCGAAGAGAAGAAACTATTTAAAATGAATTTTAGCGAAAAGGGAATTTATGCACAAGGTATCACGCACACAAGATCCTCTGCTCATGAAAACCGCCAATCAGGATACAGAAAAATAAAAGACATAGAAGAGATAGCAAAGAAGGTGTGAGCACTGGTAAAAACAAAGTGGTCACGAAAGATAGAAGTCCCGAAGGCCTGTTAATAGCTGAGGTAACCTAGCAGTATTCACCCTGGGAGCACCAGTCTCCATATAGAATGGAAGAGGTAAATCTAACTAACTTGAAGCTTTTTGCTTCTCCTGAGCCCTCGGTTGTTTAGTTTTCCATGCCTTAATTATTCCCGTCTTCTTGGCGACTGCGGGAAGGAAGGAGGATTTAAAAAGTCTAAAAACAATTTCTTGCTACAAGTTTCGTTCAAATTGAAAAGGAAAAAGATAGAACTAGCTCCACCGCATATTTTTACTATACAACCAATTCCAGCCCAAACTCGAGCGAATGAATAACAAATGAAAATGAAAGGTTATTTAAAATAAATTATGCCTTGAATTTCGGTGATTTTGACACACAAGAATATCATAAAATTGTCCCCTGGTCCAACTTTGCGAATACATTGGAGGGGATGAAAAAACTGATATTTGACCCCAGCCTCAGTTACAGCTTAAAAGTAACTGATTGGAAGCATAGGAGACGCTTTCTCTTCACCTCGATCTTCGGACGTTCAAACGGCTTAGAGAGAGAGGGTAACTTTCTCTTCTAAATAAACATTCCAACGATATCGTCCTGTTTAAGTGCAAAAAATCTCTCTGCGATAACCTTCCTAAATTGAACAGGTGACACTTATACCGTACAAATGAAACCGCATGATGATACGTGTTTTTAACCAGTCCATAATCTCAATGAGAAAGTTGTGAAGTTTTCGCCTACATGACGACCTGACGCCATATCACTCGGTTGACAGCATTCCTACGATCAGAACACGTATATTTGCACGCATTCCTTAGCGATTCCATTTACGAATCTTGACAAGCAGTAAAAGTGTTGGCGGTGAGTACTTACTGTACAAATTGCAAAGCTGTGTTGCAGCACCAAACATAACACTTACCACATGTGAAACTGTTAGCGTCGAAGCACATTTTTTCGCCTGACTGACATTTGCTCAACTTCACACGAATTGGTCACTCTAGTCTGTACACTGCTTCTGCAACGTTGCTAAGAAAAAACTACGACAGTGAAAAGGGAACTTTACGAATAGGTGCAGAGATGTCACTCTGGCTAATTATTACCAGGAAATGAAGCAATATAACCATAAAAGTGAGTTAGTGCAGTTTAATATAACCTCTGAAATAAGCTCTCGGCGTTCTCGATTGTAATGGGTTGCTGACGAGATAAGTCAACCTATTGATTAGCAGACATAATAAATGAAAATGAAAATGACTAACTAGCAGACCCGCGCTAGCTGTTCGCCATGAGCTGTTTAAAGCTCTATAGTCGGTTCAGAGCACAAACAAGTTAGTTCCTTTGATAAAAATAATACAGAAACAATGTTTAAGGTTTTACGTTCTTAACCTCTTTGCCACTCACCCTGCAAAAGACAACATGTGGACAGGTAAGCATCAACTCCATGTCGACCGGCAAGCATCAACTCAGCTCACAAACATATGCTCGGGCGTGTTGTCGAAGATGTCGGTAAACAGACAACGGGAACTCAATATTTCTATAAAAAATACTTCAAACTATCAATAAATGAAATCCTGATACGAATGAACAAATGAACCAGCCTCAAGCGACAAGTAACTGCAAAGAAACAACATAAAATTGTACCGTTTGTGCGCGTAACGGAGGACGGACACAGAGCTGAGGCCTGCAGATGGAGGGCAGAGACACATCGATCTTTTACACAAGAAAATTTAGCAGTTTACGAAACGCTTCTTGATTCTCAAATTTTATTTTGGTCAATTTTTGACTGACGAAACCATTAATCGACAAAACACCAAATACTACTAGTGTGAAACGGAAAAGCAATGGTTTCTTATTGATAAATAGCACAATATAACCGATAATTTTTTGAACGACAAGAAGAACAGTCTAAAAACTACTTTCATGACACAGACAAAAAAATTAGATGCATAATGGGTGCATTCATAAAGAATAAACTCAATTAGAATAACAAATATCTTACATGGGTTGTGTATCAAGAGATGTTCGTAAATTGCTCAAGCTACTAGGTACCAGAAGAAAACACGAACACTGAATTAGTATTCAATCTTTCAATGTTCGATCACTGAAATTATTCATCTTCAGAAAAAAAGCCAAAGACTCTCGGTCACTTAAAGAGCTTCGGGTGTATGGAGAGAGACGACTACATGAGCAGTATTTATTTCAGCGTTTGTCAATCCTCTTGAAAATAAACCAAGTTTCTGAAGAATTTTTCGTGCGCAATTTCAGATAAACTGAGCAAGACAGAGAAAATGGTCAACAGTGAACACACAAGTGCTTCTTCATACAAAAACAAAGTGAGAGAAGTAAATTAAGAGCAATATATTTATCACAATTTTACGTGCATAGCCATAGTGAGTGCCAACAATAAAGAACAAGAAAATCTGTGGCCATTACATAAATCAGGAGCAATTAACATAGAGACGAGAAGTGAAAATCTAGTCGAACGAGCTACGATCTAGTCATTTGCAATTTCTATTTCGTTCTGTGCTAAGAAGTACAGAACTTAACGTTATGTCGAAGTAAGACTTGTTCTCCAACAAGTAATATTAAATTTTAAGAAGAACAGTATTCAAATAACAAGATCACCACGATAATTATGGTGATTTTTAAACATGGGTCAAAAAAAACTTTCAATGACTCCCATAATAACGGATGGATATTAGAAAACAAAGCAGTAATGAAACTCTGAGAAATGCTAGTTTTATTTCGATAATTTTCTCAGGACAATATTCTTCATGTGCTGCCCCCCTGAGCGCAGACAAGAATCGGCGCGATTACGCAAGCTGCTCATGACGGCGCTGGCAAGGTTTGGTCCAATTCGCTGTATTTCTACCTCGGTGGATGCCTTGAGTTGCTGTTAATTTGTAAACTTTTCACGGTAAACTCTTCCTTTCAGCTATCTCCAAGATAAAACCCAAACATCCATCGAGGTATAAATCCAGGCAATTGAACTAAAAAAACTAAACAGCGCTGTAATGAACAGCCGGTGTGAGCGCTCTGATTTTGGTCTGCGTTCCGGGGAGTGGCGCAGGTATAATTTTGTGTTCAAAACATGATAAAAATATAAATAGTACTTCTCAAGATTTTGTGAGTGTTGTCTTTTTCAAACGCTATTCGATATTGTGGGAGTTCTTAAAGATTCTTATAGGACTCATGTTTGAAAATCACCCTCTACTATCGAGTTACGTAAGATCTAGCCATGAAGTCCATCCGTAAGAGTCCGAAGTAACTGATCTCTAAAAAGTAACAATGAATATGATTGTTTAAATGAGAGCCTGCATGCAAATGACGCAGCTTCACGCACTGAGCTACGCACTTCAATAGCCGCGAAATAAGTGCAATTGCAAAATTTTTCTGGGAAGGAAGCACATCATAAACGCAAAGTACTAAATCCAGGACAAATAAATCATTTCAAATTGTTTACAAATGGAAAATAATAAATTTCCAATACTCCTTTGAAGTCTTGAAATTTTCCACGTTTTTTCCGACATTTACCGTAGTTTCTGCGAAAACAACAAAAATTATGAACTGAATGTCAGTCTCTTAGACACTGATTAAGTCTAAGATGAATTAAGGTATCCCCAAAAACACTGCAAGAATAGCAGAAACTCTATAGTTGCTAGTAATTTGATAATCAAATGAATCTTGATAGATTTTAGATACGCATCAACTGAATTGTATTGTCGATACAGTGAGTGCAATTTTAATTAGGGCCACGAGGATTTTTCTAGCCTAATCGCTGCAGCAAACAGGGCGCTTAAAACAAAACGTAGACACACTTTAAACCGTCATAGAACATTCATTTTATAAACGATTAGATTAAACTTCACGGAATAGTAAACATGGACTCCAATTTGGCAAATAAATTTATTTTGTCAAATTAAATGTTTCGAAAGTTACGTCAAATGCTCAATTTGGGGCTTTCAGCATCGATTCACTCCTGAGTACGAATCATGAACGATTCCGTACTTTGTTCAAAGGTGTCTAACGGGATTAATGGGTGCTTCGAAAGAATATATTAACTTTGCAGTAACATAGAGAGCGTACTTTTTCATGAACGCGATCAAGTTTGCGGACAAATTTAGGGTAATGTTTCATGAACAGTTGGCAGAATCGTCGATCGAGGTGCGCCAAATGGTGCTGGTACATTACAGCATTGAGGAGTGGCAACAGGCCATTAACACGTTTCCTGTGACCCACCGGTGGTCACTGACGGGATTTTCATAATGCTTCTGACTGACACGCAGACACTAACTCAATTTTTATAAATACTTGATGGAAGCGAAATGAAGGCACGATCCAGTTAAATAATGGCCATTTTTAAAATTTCTTACTACATTTGACTTTAAATTTGAAATGAATACTGAACTTCAGTTTTACCCATCGCAGGAAACGTGTTAATTGGCATTCGAAGTTTGAGAATGTTGCTGCAGTTCAGAGACGGTGGAGACGTGAGTATGGGTAAGTGGTATGCGCAAAAATCTTATTGGACACTGAGGTGCGAAGTACGGCTGCAGTTGCGACTCGTACTTTAATTTGTTTCGATGGTGAAAGCCACCCCTTCGAAAAAATTTCAAACTTTTAAAACAATTTTGTCTAAAGCGTATGAATAATATTGGAGTTACTTTTCCAATAACTTTTACCTATTAGGCTGGAATATCAATTTTCAAAGACAATTCAACGTGCGTATAGAGTTGTTTTATATTACCCTTGTATTTCAAAGACAGCAACATCACGCAGACGCGAAAATTGTAGGCGAGACCGTTGTCCCGGGCTGCCTGGCGCAGACACCCACTGAGGAGGGTGGAGGGCCGCTGGGGCCGGAGCGAAGGCCCTCTGCCCAACACGGAGCCGAGGTGGCGGTTCTGTGCACCATCTGGTGGCAATGGGCCAACGTTCGCCTAGGGCAGTTAGAGCGCTAGCGGTACGAAATGCGTTTTTTAATTACAGCCAGTCCTGATTGGCTAATCTAATCAATAGATGTTGAGCATGAACAGACGAAGCTAAAGGTTTCAAAGGTTTGCGGTTCTTATAAACTAGTTTTTATAAACTATTTGAAGCAGTTTACCACATAAGAAAATTAAGGGCTATTTTGTGAGTACAATAGTCTTGCTTTCTCATAATCTATCATGGGTAAAATTGTTAGTTTGTCATGTTGTATGGAAACTAAATATAGCTGCCATATTTTAAAACTTGGTGCATGCACAGAGCTAATTCCCTTTGTTCTAAGCTTGTCAAGATAAACAAACAAAATTTGAAATGACAGGCCCATAAACTATCACAAATTGAAACGACGGATATACAAGCTATGAAAAATGCATATGACTCAACTCCCACACCATTCAGTAGCTCACTATTCGATTAAATAGCTCTCAGTGCAGAGATGTTTGCAAAATTTTAATGAGGTAACAAATAGAATCACTCTTAACAATTTTATACTACTTATGAAACTTTTTTGTTGGAGGCTTCTAAATACATGTAGTTCACTAATTAGGTTTGATATAAAATTTACGTCCAGACATACTATTTTACATATCTCTTTGCGCCTCAAGCGACCCATCTATTCAATCTAATTTGAATTCTTCTGTTAACTAGAAAAGGTTGATACTAACCGCTATCGTTGAAGTAGCTTGAAAACATTCAAACCTCGGGGACCAATTCAATATACAATATATTTCTATTGAGTTTCGTGTACGAACAAGGAACGCAGTGTACATTTTAATGTTACCAGTCATTATCCACTGTATAAATTATTTGAGGGCAGTAACAGCCCTTAATGGAGTCATTACAGCCTTCGATTGGAGTAATTGCGTGAAGTAATTAGATTACAGCAACAGCGCTCCAAACGGTTCGTACTTGTACTTTGAAATTATTAAACATAAGATTAACGCTCTGTATAGGTCCGTAGGTTAAACGTGCGTTAAGTTTCTTAGTTTCTTAATCGTAAAATATAATGAAACGTACAGTGAGGCACAGGATGTCATGTGAAAACTGTCGCTTGGAAAACTTATATAACTTTGGAATAGCAATTAAATACTATTGAAAGAGAATCTCGACGACAGGAAACTGCTCTGTTTATCTAGCGTTGTATTGTCTCCGCACTTCCCTCTAACAATACGTACCTGCCACTCGCTAGAAGGTCATTCTGTTCAAGTTCCATGATTTATTTCGCTCGTGTAGGGAGCGTCATCGCACCAATCATGAGTGTGGAATTTAGACATCTCATTAAATCGAACCCAGGAGGGGCATTGCCCGAGTTGAGAATTGTTTCTTCTGTGTCCTGAATTTTTTGTCGCATTACATTACTTTTTCCCTGCAAATGCATTTTGTCGTAGTCAAATAATATTGATATGTTCGAAAGAATTTATGAGAAAAGAGCAACTCATCTTGTTCATATGTGCATAGCGAGGTAGCCCCATGAACTCAAGCGACAATTTGACTGAAGCACCTGAACTCAATTGGCAACTCAACTGAACCACCTGAACTCAAGTGGCAACTCAACTGAAGCACCTGAACTCGAGTGGCAACTCAACTAAAGCACCTGAACTCAAGTGGCAACTCAACTAAAGCACCTGAACTCAAGTGGCAACTCAACTGAAGCACCTGAACTCGAGTGGCAACTCAACTGAAGCTCCTGAACTCAAGTGGCAACTCAACTAAAGCACCTGAACTCAAGTGGCAACTCAACTGAAGCACCTGAACTTAAGCGACAACTTAACCAATACACTCAGTGGCGAAGCAATTCTCCCCCGAACTCGTACACAAACGCAGCTTGGTTCACATGAACTCATGACTTAGGCAACTTAAGCGCTAGCGTAACTCAATTAACGTAGCTGAACTCAAGCGGCAACTTGACTTACACACCAGAACTCGAGTGCCAACTTGACTTACGCACCTGAACTCGAGTGGTAAATGACTCGCGTACCTGGATAGATGTGGTAACTCAACTTACGCCCATGGCCTTAATTGGCAACTGAACCGGTTTGCATAAACTCAAATAGCAACTGAACTGGTTTGCATAAACTCAAATAGCAACTGAACTGCTTTGTTTAACTCAGGGTTCGGCAAACTTTTTTACCCGTCGACCCCTTCATAGGATATTTGTATTTACATCGACCCCCTCCATGCACACACACACATACATATAGGTGAAAAAATATTAAACCATTATTGATATTTTTCATAGCCATAAACAAAGAGAAATGTTAAAAATTGTCGACCCCAAGGGGTCGATATCGACCACTTTACCGACCCCTGGTATAACTCAAAAAGCAACTAAACTGGTTTGTATACCTCAAAAAGGAACTGAACTAGTTTTTATAAACTCAAATAGCAACTGAACTGATTTGTATAACCTCAAATGGCAACTGAACTGGTTTGTATGAACTCAAATGGCAAGTGAACTAGTATGTATAAATTCAAATGGTAACTGAACTGATTAACTTAAAAAATGACAACTGAACTGGTTATTTTAAACATAAATGGCCACTGAACTGGTTATTTCTAACTCAAATGGAACTAAACTGGTATGTATAACTCAAATGGCAACTGAGCTAGTTTTATAAACTCAATTAGCAACTGAACTAGTTCTTTTAAGCTAAAATGACAACTGAACTGGTTTGTGAAAACTCAAGTTGCAAATAAACGGGTTAGTAAAAACTTAAATGGTAACTGAACCATGGTTTGTATGAGCTCAAATGGCAAATGAACGAGTTCGTATAAACTCAAATGGCAACCAATCACGAACAATGCAGGTTTGAGCCACTGCTTAAGATTCAAATAATCGTGATTTCGCAGCTTGCGTTAGCATTGTCTTATAAATATAGCTTATTTCACACAACACGTCGAAAGATTTGAATTTCGTACATTATAAAAACCAAGATGGCCTTATCTATTTCACCTACTTATAGTGAGTGCTGAAACGCGTGCTCTGGATTATGTTTTCGCTACTCACTCAATAAATCTATTACATACATAAATCAGTCATGAATCAGCCATCTCTGTAACGCAATAACATAAATTTCTGCTGCTTATCAAATTCAACACGTTAGTCTTTTTAACATTATTTTGTGGCTTAATCATTCCTAGGCACCGTAATTTTTTTAAACTCTTCACCTTAACATAATAAGCCCGCCTTGTCAAGAAGAAATCATCTTTCCACTCCAACACTCAACACATCTCAACAACAAGTTCACATCGATTGGATTAAGATCGACTGCAGAGTGTTCATTTCTGCGCAAATCTGACGCATCAAACCTGTTCGAAAGCCATTAGTGGAGCTCAAAATACTCTACGGGAATGAAGTAGTGCGTGAAATCGTCACTCAATCAACCATTCAAAGGAAAGTCTGAGCTTCGCCATGCACGATAGCCACCGACTCATTCAAGCGGTAACACTCTTCGGGAGTGCATCGAGTATTTTAATCTGGTAATGATTTCTAGAAACAAATCTTAGTTTTTTCCAAAGCTCGGTAACTTAAACAATACCTTTTTTTAATCAATAGGTAATTAAGAGCATAGTTCATATACAGTATGTTTAAAAATGACGAATGAAATACATAATAGTTTATTTTTCAAGTTATAATAAGGAAAGAGAAGGAAATTGAAAGTACTTCAACACACCATTTGAATACAATAGATTTACATTAAGAGTTCTGTGCTCATAAGTGCTGGTTTCATATACCTGCAGGAAAAACTATCCAGTCTTATACTGAGCGTTGTGTGTTTTACAGTGACAGAAATACCTTCAGACAGCCCACAATTGCACCAGCCATTAAGTGGTCTCAATAAGTGTTGTTACCAGTACATTTGTTCTGGAATTCGTTGAACAGCTCGGCAGAGCGGCATCAAACCTTCATTATCTCACTGAAATTCACAACTCATTCCGAATAATAACTGTCATAATAGTTTGTACATAATTACACTATTTTACGCGCCCTACAAAACTAGCGGGTTGCCGAAGCGACCGGCAATACGCGGTAAAAGGGAAAGCATCGAAAGAATGGAATTGGAGAGCAAAAGTCGCAATTATGGATCAGTGGATGCATTAGAAGATATATGTAAGTCTTTTTCATGGTGTCGGTATTGAAAAAGTAAGCGCTGGTCGGTATAGACCGCTTACATTAACAGTTTCGCCGTAGGGATCGACGCAAGTATTATCACCGTGATCAGGTAGTTTTTAGCATTTCAACAACGCAAGGAAGTTATAGAATCGGCTCAAAGTTTGCCATCCGTTCTTCCTAATACAGGCATGTTATTATATCACAACTCAATTTCTATCCATCTCTGCGTGTTAATTTCCCTATGCTATTCTAATATTTAACGTGCTTACATTTAAAGCAACAAAGATGTCATGAAATGAAATTGAATGAGGTTTTCTACACAAGCATGACCGGAACATCACTAAAAAATGGCACTTGTAACTAACAAATAGCCAAATTAGAAAAAACGAAGATTAAATTCTTGTCTGTGGGATCCTCCACAGCACAAATCCAATGCGACTGTTGTGAGGAAATGGGTCGCAGTTAGCAAACAAACCACAGTGGCGGCACAGCGGGCGCTAGCCCCGAGGCTCAATAGGAACTGCTCAGCAACAGCGACGACGCAGAGGCCGAGCAAGTAGTGATATCCAGTCGCAACAGATGCTTTGTCGCGGATTCCTTTTCATAGCCAACAGCGCCATCAAGTGAAAGGACAACATCCGGTGCACCAGAGCGTAAACATAAGAGTTACAGTAATTTAGAGACTTTCTTCACTGCCGCACGTAACAAGTAAACATCAGAAGAAACATAGTGCTAGGAAATCAGTTCCAATTTGGCACGGGAGACTTTCCCGAATCCTGCCTAGGGTGTCGTGTTCTGCCCCGGGAATTAGCACACGGACATCAGACGTGACGAGACGACGATTTCTTTCTCGTAACGACGCAAGAAGCAATTACGGCAGGCACGATTTTTGCGGTCGCAAGTTTTTCCGAAATTCAGATTGTAGTGATTAAAGCAACCATTTCTATGCTTGGCCTAAAAAAACGAAGTAAAAATTAACAATCATTTTGGAATCAGAGGTGCTTGAAGTAAATGTTGAAAGGAAGAAGGTAAATTTTGCTTTGTAAGCGACTTAAATAAAAAGTTAAGGGAAAAAACCAAAGAAGTTTACATTGTTAAAAATGTATGTGGTGAATACTAAAAAAAAAACGTTTCGGGCCTTGACCCATCATCAGCTGCAAATCTGCAGATATAAACAGAATTTGATACTATAACTAGGTAATTGCACATATTATATATAACAAGAGATGCTCAGACAACGGTAATTGTGAAGAGACTGCCAAAAACCTGTGAGCTGAACACCGGTAAACGGGAAAATGAACAGCTTGATCGAGCTTCGTTTCATTGACAAGCCACTGAGTTAATAACAAAGTGAGTGGAGATTACTCTCTGGTCTGCGTTAAGGTCTCCTGCTTTACTTCCTCTACCGTGCTTCATGCTACGTCAAGAGTTGTCTCATTCATACCACGTAAGCACATCTAATACAAGTTATATTAACTTAGAGAACGTGTTGCTCAGCTCCTAACTAAACTTGTTTATTCATAGTTGAATGTAGTTTTGCACAAGTTTTCTCCTAAAATTTAGTTCTTGCTGTATATTTTGCTGGAATAACTGAACCACGAGCTCCATTGCTCTGGAGAAATTGTCACACCCAAAAATTAGTGAATAATGCAACCATTCAAAGCTATGTAAGTATATAGATAAATGTAAATAAACATTACAAACTGAAATCGTGATAAAATCAGACACGTTTTCCGAGTGACAAATTCCCTCACAAACAAGAGGCAGACATGAATGTACTGTTTGAATGATTTTTAGATTGTTTTTTACAGAACACAAATAAAATTTGTTCTAATGAATGATACTTCATTTTTTCCAATACAACATTTTTTCGTTACAAAATTATTATGAATGTACATGTAAATGAATAAATACCTAAAAATAAACAGATAGGTAAACTATATTGTTATTTACTAAATGCATTTCAAAATTTTCATTTCAAAATAACAAAAAATAAGAGGGTACGAAATAGACACTGTATGTATACAGCTCTTCGATATAAAATAATAAAATTGAATATAGTTTGTAAATGTATGGCTCACCGAAATGTGTGACGAAAGGTTATTCATTATAATTACATAGTGCATGTGCTAAATGAATTATTCTGTAACGTTCAAGTTATACTTCTTATACGTATATATATATATATATATCTAAACACAATATTTAAAACCTATAACGGAAATGGCTTGCAAAATACAATCTGAAGCATTCATCAGACAGACACCAATTTATCATCAACACCGTTGACGGCATTAATTCAGTTTTGTAAAGAGAATGCTCTCACTTCACTATTCCACCGATGGCGAGCCCCACTTCAACTCGAGGAAAACAATGAATGAAACTTATCACCAACAAATCTTCTCGTGAATCATGTTGGAATGCAGTATAGATGTTGAACAACTGTGTGATTTAATGGCAAAATGACAGCCATGCATGCATTGAATGACAACGAAGTAGAGCACTTCTAGCTGGGAATCCCCTATTCTTCAATCGGATCAGTGGTAAAGGTGATAAGTTTTGTCTAACTTCACTTCAGAAAGACAATGCATTACTGTGGGCTTGTAGGCTCAAACACATAAATCCGTGGTAAACTGTCTTTACAGAGAATTCGATTTTTATCTGATACAGATTACACATGCGCTGACCAATATGAGCTCATTCCGGAAAAGCAGTTAAGAAATTTGAACTTTTGCCCTTCTCCAGCCAGACCTGCTTGCCCTTTTTGTAACAAAAACGTTGATAGAAGCACGAACAAATGTCCCCGATCTCCATGATCTTGTTTAGCTCGCTAAAGGAACGCTCAATAGCGTCGTGGAGCCTTAGCGTGGTGCACAAAATACCCGTCTTCTCAACATGGCTTCGTTTTGGCCGACTGCAAGATTCGAGGTCCATTTTTTACGAGAGACGGAGACAAAAGCGACTTTACAAGGACGGATTCTCGCCCAGTCTTTGCGGGACCCGCACTTCCTTCGGCCTTGATCCTTGCGTGCCGTGCGAGCTGTCCCCTCACACTGACGCAATGCTCCGATAACGTTCCACGTCAGTGTTCCAACCTCAGGCTATCTGTTGGGCCATTTTTAGCACCCTGCTCTTACGGTCATGAACATAGCAAGACTCTTAAGAAAATTATTGCAAAAAGTGCTCGTCGAATAAAGTAATAATTATGAACTAGTCCTACTATGAAGTCCGAAATTCGCATCTTCCTGCTCTGCTCAAATTCATCAGGTGTCACAAAGCGCAATTGATGACATGTTTCTAAGACACACTCGCTTCTCCCTCTTTTATGCGCGTTGCTAAATCCCAAAACACTGTACTAAACCTCTAAACGATGTTGGGAGAGAAAGGTATCATGAAGGCAAATTTTCTGAATTGATTCCCTGAAATAAATTCCGCCTCGTGCACGTCTGATAATTATTAAAATTTGGTTCATCTACCCATGATAAATAAATGAGTAAATATTGACAATTTAGGTTTTTATTACCTGAAGCATATCTCGTAGGGCTAGTAAAGTATGTTTTTAAGAGAACCCACCCACTTGAATTATGTTGGATTTAATTGGTAACTCTGGATTTTCTTGTGTTTATCAATCCCGAAATTATTCAAATTTCGGCACTGAACAACTGACCCTTGTTAGAAAGTTGCATAAAATCAGCATTTTATTGAAAAATACAATGCATTAGGGTAGCATTCTTCAAATTAGAGCATAAATGTTTTTTGAATATTGAAAACACTAATTGCTTCCAGTTGCCTGCATCCATAACTTACAAAGAATAATTTAGAGAACAACTAATATGAAGCCTTTAACAGTGTTTTCTTATTTAATTGAAAATAAATTTGAAAGTAGACTATGAACAAACAGCTGAAGAGTGTCGCTCGTTCCAAGTCACTTTTTATGCTAAGAGAACTGTCAGCCATCCCATATGTTTCGTAATTCAGTTACATTTTTCTAAATTCAAGAAAAATGGATAAAACGAATTCAACAAATACCAGGAAAACAACTGAAAATATTGCTCTCATTCGATGTTATACTACGTAGTTATAGCTGCCGATATCTCTTGTGGCTTATTTACAGAATATTAAATGAATGTCATATATTTCGATGTTTCTTTTACGCTCAGCGATTCACTTTCCTCTTTCATTACACCACAAAAGTTTCAGAATCTAATTAAAATTTAAAAAAAACAAGGAAAGCAAAGCATGGTAGCCGAGAAGTTGCTGCACATGCATTCTGCAGTTTCATCATAGCCTAATAAGATCCTATCCAACTGAATGAACATTGCCCACGTTCGGTTTTGAATGGAGCAGCATGCCTAAAGAGACAAGATTGTTGAAAGTTTTTAAAAACATACAGGCTGTTGATGATAGGTGTTTTATTTCCTGTGTGTTACTCCTACCAAAATGTTCGTAATACTTGTTACTGAGTAATTAGTTAAGTTACGTATTTGCAACTCAACACAGACCGAGTAGTGACCTTCTCTCACTCTCTTTCTCTCTGATTGTATCTTTACATAGTAAGGTTGTTGTACATCTGTTAATGCGCAAAATTCCCTACGGAACTTCAGCTGTTTACTATGGTTGGTCTTGTTTCGCGAATTTCGTTGATGAATTAATGTAGGAATAAAAAGTTATCTTGCATTTTTTACCGTCAAAAATGCTGTTTCTTTTGACACAGGAAAGAATTTAAAGCCATTTTTCCATTTTTCCTAAACTATCCTAACCAACCTTATAATAATCCTAATAAAACCTATCCTAATAAAGCCTATCGTAACTAAACTTGTTCTAACCAAACATATTGTGACACAAATAAACAAATCCAAATCTAAACAAATTCAATTGTAACACAACCTATCCTTTTCTAACTTATCTTAGCCTATCTTTCCATAGCCTATCGTAACCAAATCTGTCCTCACCAAATATAAATATCCCTAACAAGCCTTCCTTACCCAAACTTGTCCAAAGCAATCCTTTTTTAAGAAACCAGTCCTTCAAAACCTATCCTGGCCAAAACTGCTTAAACCAAATCTAATCTAAGAAAACTTATTCCATCGAAACCTATCAAGTGATCACATTCGACTGCCAAAATTAAACAGGATGCAAGACTGAGTAAGCAGCTCGTCAAAGATGACGGAATTCGGTACGGTGATATTCGACAGCACATGAGAAGAAATACTCATTTGACAATTAACGTGTAATCAAAAAATTTAACTCGTGAACAGCTTAACGTTGAAGTTATTGTACGAGTATTTTATAACACAATGATATGCACAGCGAAGAATTTCTCAGATATTTACTAAACCTTTATTTACCACTGAAGAAGGGCGTGATTAACAATAATGAGTAGTAATATATATGAGTAGATGAAAATAATAATTTACGTCATTGCATCCAGTCAACGCCCGTAAGAACATCGTTCATAGTATGAAAAGTAAATGAAACTAGTGTACTATCGTCAACTCCTAGAATAAGGAAAGACCAGTTGGCCAAATAACTGAACGTACTTAAGCCTGATTGCCAAAAAGCTTCTTTAGAAAACGAGTGGCTCTGGGGTTGTCAGATCCGGAGACAGCGAATATAATACACACCATAGTAAATAACGAAACATTCCTCTACTTCTAACATGATAGGTAAAATGATAAATACGTCAAGCCGTGAATTTACTTGACCACCAAGATGTTGCTTATAACTTTAAAGATAATTGTGAGAGTTGACATTGCATCTTCGAAGAAGATCATCGTAAAATATTCATAGATATATTTAAATCGTAATAACTTCACAGCTTTCTTCATATCGATAGAATGACCTGCATAAGCACGTTTAATTCATGTGTAAACTACTCAGAAAATATTATTTGAATGCATTTGAATGCGCTTTCTCTTTTAAGAAAATGCATGAACTCAGATAATAAAAGCCGTTATCATGTGTGCATTAAATAGAACATAATACAACGTAAGCAATGACGCTTATTTCAACAACTACGCCCCGGAATGCACAATGTCGCAATTCTTATTTAACTTGTTCCAAACTTCAGTCATGTGTAAAAAGTCTCATTTACATAAGAACATTCTAATTTCATGTTCCTCGAGGATTAAAGGGTGAGGAGTGACAAAAAATACAATATTGTCGACAAATAAACTATTTTGTCGATTTTAGCAGAGACAATGTCGTTGGGAAAATTTTAAAAAACCATAAGACCCGAAACCGAATCTTGTGGCACCCTTAAATCGACGTATACGTTTTCTGATCTTATGCTCTCACTTTCAAAAAAGTGAGTTCTTCCTGATAGGTAGCTGTAGACATTGCTTAATTGAAATGAAGGTGATAAAAATTGGCACTGCACCTATAAATGAAAAATAAAAGCAAACATTTTAAGGATGGTTTTAGTCGGAATTAACATTTTTTCCTATTTTTCAAAGTTCTTGAAATTTCGAGCTGTTCTACGTTGCAATAATGCAGTGTCTCAACACAATATGTCTTCAACGCAATGAGTGAAGTAATTGCTCTAACAATATGTCGTCTGAGATCCAGGCCCACTATCAAGTTCCAGTCGCTAGTCCCGGTTAAGGTCTCAGAAAACACTGGTTTTTGTAGGCGAGAAAATCTTCATTGAGTTTTCTTGAAAGTCCAGCTTGTGAGCTAGGCGGCTCTTGTTGGCCAACCTTTGCCTTGTCATTCATCCTGATCCCTTTCTTGCATGCATACACTCATCTCAAGTGAGATTAGGTATGAGAACTGGTTGGGCTTCTTCAGAAAGTTTGGAACTGGGATTTTTTACACGGTTTCTGCCCTCGCATCATCTATTTTCTGCAAATATTTCTCTCCTATTTCATGATATCATTCCATCCTTTCATATCCCTCAAGCGCATTTTGGGTCACCTCAAGGACACATTCCTCTCACCTCTGACATCATCACTTTTTTAACCTGACACTAGCGCCGCATTCTTTTTGATTTATAGTGCGAAACAGATCAATGGTCTTCTTTCACTCGACATAATACCTTAACTATATAATCGAAGCTATAAATAACTTGGTGAACAACATTCTACGTCAATTTACAGCCACCTTCAGTTTTATCGTAATATACATTGCCCTGAAATTATGGCCGCAAAGATATCTCATTAATCATAAATTTTATCTCTAAAATACGAAGTCAGAAAGGAATCGAAATGATGGTACGTCCTAGGTGACGTAAAGGATGGCCATATCGGAAGATAGATGAATTTAGTGCACATTATAAAAATCGAGTAAGCTAAAAAGTGGAGTTAGAGCATCGGGTTCGCGCAAATATTGCAGGGAACATCAACCTTTGCATCACAATTATTGGATGTTGTCCTGAAGGTGGTAGAATTCAATAGTTCATTCTAATAACATGATTTGAAATATTTTATTTATCATAAATAACGTGTCATTGGTTTTGTTTTCCTAGGTTTTTGGAAAATATCTAACACTATATGTGAGAAAATATTCCACTCATTTGACACGAGCACACTTCCTGAAAATTATTAAGCAGCAAATTGTGCTCAGGATCTTCTACTAGCGCAAAATTATTTTTTGGTTCCAGGTACAGGCAGGTGTAATGTGAGTAAACAATTTTGAATATTTTCTCTTAACTTTGAATGCTCCTCCACGTGAATCAAGGGCCACACGAGCTCTTAAAGATAACCTGTATGAGACTAATCGATAAAAGGTCATTTTATGGAAAATTTGATTGCCATCACCTGAAGAAAAGCCCCAAACCCATGTCGCCCGTCACTGCAAAAATGAATAATTTTGTACGATCACAGTATAAATTTGCGTCCGAACCCAACTGAAGGCATGCGTGTGTTATGTCAGGCTTATTCACACCAGTCACCCGCCTTCGTTACGAGCCCTAATATGCACATCAGAGATGCTTGTGAGGTTGATTGACTCCAGGGCATAATTTCTTATATTTTTTGCATTGAGATTTTTTACATCTTAGATTTTTTAGCATTTTTAACAAAACAGATGCCTTCACAACTGTCGCCCAAGGCAGTCAAAATTTAGAAAGATGTGACGATTCGTTGCACAAATAAAATAAATTAGGATGGAAATTAACCAACCATTTCTCAAGTAGTTAATATGCGAGAGGTCAAAAATTTGCTCGACTTGTGTGATGGAACCATCATCTGCGGCTACTAACTCTTTTGAAAAAAAATCAGCCCTATTTTAAAGAATTCATTTGCGGTATACTGGAACTTGAATGAGCACCCTGGAGCGCTAGTTGTATCCTTAATTACTAATTATATCTTCGTACTAAGGGAAAACATTCAATGTACGTGTAGTGAGCAACAACGGCATTCCACACAATACAATTTGTAAATAACTGTATATTTATTTTACTCTCAAGTTTCGGGCAAATTTGCTTCCACATTGTAGTTTAGTTGATTTTAGAGAACGAATAAATTAGTTCATTACTGAAGGAACGCAACCGTTTTGTGCATTCATGCAGTTTCTACCTTTACATCACCTGAATTCTGAACACATTTCTTTCCCATCTAACGCTATCACTTCATCCAATCATATGCCTACTACTTCGGAGGTGAATAACCAGGGTTGCGGAGTCGGAGGAATTAATTTACGATTCCGACTCCGCCTTTTCAGAATTTTGCGACTCCGACTCCGACTCCACCTTTCCAGAATTTTGCGACTCCGACACCGCAACCCTACCTCTAACACAGATTAAATTTAATGAAATTTCAAGTTAGTTCAAGCCTAATCAATCACAACGCAGGTGTTCCATGGAAAAAGAGGAAGTCATCATTTAGAATTTTGGGAAAAGAGAATTTATCAATTTCATCATACGAGACAAAGCGTTGATCTTTTGATGACTGGGAGAGTAAAGATAGGTTAAAGATGAGTGGGCTACGTATGCGGCCATGAGCCTGATTTTAGCGTACTGGCTGAACGATCATCCTTCTATGGCAGAAATGCAGGAGATGATGGTCTGACGCTCAAAGCACAAAGATCAAAGTGTTCGGCCGAAAAAACGAAGAATGCTTTTTTCCTACAATACCGTAGATTTTGTATAAAATAATACCTGACCTACTGACTAAGAGAAAAGGCTGAAATAATTGTTTATTATGAGATGAGAGATGCGAACAAAAGGGAGGTGAGAGTCTGGGCACAGTTAAATTAACCCCTAACAATGTCGTGCCACTTTTTCAAAACTTCCTTCTATCTTCCGTGCGTTTACTTCATCTTATTTCAACAAATTACAGGGTGATGTTCCTGAATTCCGTGGAACTACAGTAGAAATGCAAACTGCCCTTTATCATACATACCTGTGTTCCAAAAGTAATGGAAATACGTCAGTGACCTTACGAATAGAAATAAAACTGTTTTTTAAATTCCTTCGATAATGAGTCATCGAACACAATGAAATGACATTTTAAAGCTATTGATATGCAGCACCCATGAACACGCAAGTTGCTTGGCTCACACAGGCTTCAATACAGCATGCATTGATACAGTCAAATACTTCACCAAATGTTATAGGAAGGAAAGTTATGAAAATACACATATCGCCAAATTTACTCACATATTTTTAAGAGTGAGACAGTTTTCAATTCCCTCTTACATTGAGAGAGAGGCTAAATGATTAGTTTACTTCAGTCTACTGCTGTGCCTTCAGAACAGCACTGAAAGATCAAATTTTCTCTTCCGATTCACCCGAGGCTGGCGCACGAACTCTCTCGATCGTGTGATTGCCTGCTCGGTTCATTGAAGTCGTCTTGAAGGATATCTGTTTCTTGTCAGTTGTCTCCCCGAGTGTGGCAGTTCATGTTTTGTGTTGTCAGACCGGTGTGAGAAATTCGCCTCAGGAATGATACTGCAGTTTCTTTCCTGATGAATCGGATTATAACTTGTAAAAGCTGAGCATTAGTCATTCGTCGACGACTCGTGATGTACTGTGTATGACAATTACCCATTCTCTCTTCTCAGCAGCAAGAAATCGAGAGATGTGGTGATTATTTTTTTGGCCGTACGTACGCAGCTAGCAGCAGCCGATGGAGTCAGGTGGCACAATGCCATTCATATCAGCACAAAAATAGCGGCAGCTTATTTAACAAAAACAAGGAAAGCAACCACAGACACGATTGCTAAGAGGATTCTACACACTTATCGCTCAGCTTCATGCGCGGCCAGAAAATTCTCGCTCAGTTATTAAACGGAATGAACAGATGATTTGCACAGTAGTTTTTGTGTGGAGCAGTCTGCGAAATAGACAAAGGGCTGATGAAGTCAAAAGACTTGAGAAATTTACACGGGCTTGAAGTTAGGAAAAGGTTCATGATTTCTTGACGTACAATATTACCTCTACCAAAAAAGTTGGCAACACTTATTACATTGTAAATTAGATTGCATATTTATTAGATTGCATTGTAAATTAGATTGTATCCGCACATTTTTTTTCAAAACGAAGAGTATGTTTGACTTGTCTCGTGGGTTTACTCTCGATAATGTAGTGTTGAATCTATCAACTCGAATTAATACTCTTTCCTGACAACAATTTCCATAAAAATACGTGAATCGAAAATCACCATTCCGGAAAACATTATTTCCTAATTTACTTGTGCCTAAAATATACACTCTTAAAAAGAACACTTAATATTTGACAATACATATCTTGCTAATTGTAACTTGTGACACAGTCATTTCTCGTATGAGCAATATTCGTCACATCACACAGGTTACAGTTGCTAAGCTGATATATAACGTTAATACATCATAATATTGAGCACTTAAAACCATGTCATATTTCTGAAACGAGCAAAAATGGCATGAACCTTCGAGCTCTGGAATTTTTCCAGGATGGTTGAAAATAAACTGATTAACTATTTTTATGATGTGTTTCTTAGATAAATTTTTGAAGGAGCATACTCGCATGAACGAATACGTTCCGTTATGCTTACGATTTTTATTAATTTCACCATTGTTTCCAATGGCGTTTATTGTGAATTACTAGATGCAGTAATATATATCACCCTCCATTGTGATAGATTTTAACAATTTTAACATTTCCTTCCCTTAAATAAAGAGCCTGTCTGAAAATTGGTCAGAAAACAGCATGGGTCTAAATAAAAAACTGTGACGTAGATTCGTTCATAATAATTTCATTCTTACTCTCATCCGTCAACAGTTAAACACTAGAAATTTCAGTAACTGGAACCATTCAAGACACAAGCCTAAGATATGACCTGCATGAAAAAAAAACAGGTAAGATACAAACCTTGAACAACCCAGAGATGACCAGGGTTGAAGTAATTTTCTAGCTTCTCTTTCAGAAAAACACGATCAAATGTCCCCTTAGCAAATTTTGAATTAGTTTTCACACTAAAAAATCGATAATAAGCTTGGCAATATATTCTTCAACAAAAAAGTCGGCTGGACCCGTACGTAGAATGCGTTTTTCTTTGCGGTGCGAGCGCTACGGAAGCAATTAAAGGTTCAGCAGCCGCTGCCTGCCAAACGAAGTAACGGAGCTGGCCCATGTCTGCAGCATCCACCTCTTCTGCACAAATGGTGTCAATTTCTAGCGATGAAGCTCGACAGTATTAAATTCCTGTTACTAGAGTAAGAAAATGTTGGCAGTAGGTGGAAAATCATCATTGTTCGATACGTCGAATTTTCCGATACCGGCAATTTCACTGCGAGTCGACCATACCTTTGAAAAAATAAAAATTCTAACGACAGCCACTGTTGGTATCGGTCAGCGTGCTAATGCAAGCAATGAACACCGTTAAACTCTCCACTGCACCCTGCGGACTGACCGATGGACCGCACGAACGCATAGCTTCGCGCGGCCGGGGCAAAGAATCACGCGGCGCCGCTCTCTACTCCTCACCTTGTAACGTTCAAGCGGTAACTGAACACCTGAAGGCGGTAGGATCAGCAATCAGGCTGAGTCTCAAATTCCTTATTTTTGACTGCAAATGTTGAAGAAATAATGTGAAAAAATACACAGCTGACTATTTTCTCGGTTGCAATCATCTTGACACGGGAGCAAGAAGCTGATGGAATGAAGGAAAATTACAACGCCAATACTAATTCAGGTCCAATCGGAGATGAATCTGCCCAGTCATGCCACGTCTGTCGAATGTAATGAGAAGTAACTGACTCCGTAACATAACTGGATTTTCTGTCTTAGTTGAGTTTATAATCAACTATTTTAAAGAAAATGTAACCTAGAAAAACAATTGTAAGAAATGAAAGAGAAATAATTGCCAAACCCACCTGAGCCATCAGCCTGGGTGAACTCCCAAGAGGAGTCTACGGTCGAACTTTTTTGATTAAAATCCTGATTTCATAACGCAACCTAGAAATCATGTTGAATTTTTAAGACTTGAAAAGTGCAGTTCGGTTTTTATTGTTCGAGAAATCAGACATTAAATAGCACAAACCATTTCCCTATAATAGAAATCTATTACTCAAAGAGTGCATTTGAACTTTCGAAAAACATTTTTCGATTGCGAACTACGTATTATCGTATTCAAGCGGCACCAGAAGAAGAACGTAATTGATGGTAGAATTCTGATTCCCAAATACAGTGATTCTTTTAAAATTCAACAGTTACTTTCTGCCACGTAAACCTGGCTGGTTAAGAAAAATCAGTAAGTTTATTAACTAGAAAATGTTAGAAATATTATAGCACGAAAGTAAATGCGTGATGACAAGAGCTTCGATTCAACAGGTAGCAGAGCTGCTTTCATTAGCCCTGGTAGGATTGGCGAGCCAAGGAAGGCTCAAAGAGTGTTTTGTGGGGCACTGATATAATCCATGGGTGGAAAAAGGATAAACATGAGCAGCAACGTAAACGTCTTTTGAAAACGCACTGCAATTGAAAGAAAGTTCAAGAATCATGCTAATGAAAATCTGTTCTGTGTGTTAGAATTCATTAGACGGTTTTTGGTTTAGTTAATTTAAAATGATTGAATTTATACTTATCGCACACTATCTAGAATTTATCTGAAAGTCAAAGTTGTTTAAATTTGAAAGTTATAAAATGTTCTGGTTTGTTCGACGATAGTTTGTTTTTCCTAAAAACTTTTCTTTCATTCGGGCCGCTATAGTCGCAAATCGGCAGTCACATGACTCGATTGGTTCTACGCCCATCATTTTCAGCTGTGTACTTCCAAGTATATTAATCATGTATTTCCAGTACTGTCAACTATTGACTTCCAGAGTGTCAACTACGCACATTCCGGTATTGTGAACCAGGTACATCTAGTATTTCAATTATATGCTTTCAGTACTTTGAACTGCACAAATATCTTACTCTAAGAAGATGTTGCTCTTAACAAGTCTGAATGTGAAGACTTCTACCGACTGTGAGGCCGAACTGCAGTGATTAACTACAGGGTGAGTCCACGATGAGAAAAAATGTTTTCATCCTTCGTTGACAAGCAGAACAGAAAATATTTCGGGTGATGCCTACTAAGGATGCTCCTCAATATGCTCTGATTTTGTACGAATACAAGTAAAGCCTCCATCAGTAGTAAGCACATTCACGAACGTATGACCACGTGTGTTGAAATAATGGAATAGCTTAAGACCTTCTTCGCTGGCAGAAGATATTTCTGAAAACGAAGTTTTTTCTACGAGTTGAAGTTTCACAAGTTCTTTTCATTAGTTGTTTAAAGACAGCTCTTGAGTACTTGACATCAACTTACGGATTAGAATTATTTGCTTCTGGAATTACTTATAAAGTAATTATCAGAAGCCTGTGTTCAGTCATTCAATCAATTCAATTATTACATGGTTTCGACTTCATTCTTCAAGTGAATATATTTGCAAGTTCATTTTAATAAGATTAGCTAAACATATTCTCAACCATTTGAATATTTAGGTTCAATATTTTTATAACAATAATAATGAATATTATTTCGACAAAATGCATCAGATATAACGCCATATAAGAAGCGCTTCATGATTGCGTTCCTGAAAATCAGTGTATCGGGGCTAGTCGTGAGAAGTGGCTTTTCTTTCCCTATTTTGAGCTAAATTAATGAAAATGACCATTTTATCTCTGTACAATTTTCAATAATGTCCCAGTACAAATATGCTGTAGATTTTGAGACACATTTGTGTTTAGAGAAGCATGTGAAATATACTTTAAAAATACAACGTTTTATGCTAGCGTTTCTTTACTTTTTGAATCGTATCCTGATATGTGATTTTGACCACGGAATTTAATTTAACCGAGGACGAAGTGAATGAATAACTGTATCCACCATTTTCATCAAGGTCATTTTTGTCTCGGTATTGAATTATTTTCGTAAAATCGAGAGCTAGCACATGTAGACCAAATATAGATATGAGTTTCAAACAATCCCCATAGAAATCTGATCATATGCTCTAAATACTCCTGACATCAAATAGCATTAAGATATTTGAAGTGACAATTAGATTAGATATTTGAAGTGACATGGTACGTGTACCAAATGCAACCCGGCACGAGCCTTCACACTGACATGAAGGTGATTCTGATCATACGCAAACAGTTCTCGCATGTCTACTCTTGCTACAAAGCAGTGGTTCCTTGGTTGCAAGTCTGGCTAACTCATGGCGCTCACAGGACAAGATGTGCTCCTGTGAGACTAGGTGCGATGAGGGTTAAGATCAACATTCTCAAGTCTGCACTCATACACTCGTCACATAAACCACCGGCTCATTACCGAAATTTCAGATAGCATCGTGTGATCAACCATATAGCCTTGGGTGTATATTGAAAACTTCAGCTTATGTTAACATGATTGTCTGATTCGAGACGTTGACCTGCGTAGCTGTTTCAACAAACTGCGTAAAATCATGAAAATTGTAAAAAATATTCTTGCGCTCAAAATTAGGAAACAATGTAGGAGGATTTTCATACATTTAAACACCATCAGTGAAGACCACATTTGTTTAAAGTTGTTTTAACGAGCAAGATTGTTACCTGAAAATGTTTAACTTTAACTTAAAAACCACGTTGTAGAGCAAACACTGTTATTTCCAGAAGACAATATTGAAAACTGAGCAATGCCAAAACAAACTGGTAATATTTTATTTTTCATATATTTTCAATACATTCATATCGAACTAAGTACTGTGCTTTTAAGAAAATTTGCTGTGGTGAATAAGATCGCGTAAAATATTCTTCTTACACTCGATTTTGCTTTGTTGCTTAGCCACAACATGATGTGTTGCAGATGGCAGCAAGTTGCGCCGTGGTCTTGCTCTCTTGTGCAACAAAGCATGCGCACACATTTTTATACCAAAACTTTAAAAATTTGAGGCACCGTGTATTACACAGGAAATTTATAATTGGTTTTGTGTAAGAGGAAACCTCACGTAAATATTTGCATGCAGGGTACCTTCTGACCAAAAACTAACACAAATTACATGATATTTACTTGAATTTCTTGCTTCAACTTCTGTTTGCAGGTGAAAAAAATTTTTGTAAAAAAAAATATCTTCAGCAAAACCCTAATTCTGTTAAGAAATGTTCAAACTAAGATGAATTTCAAAAATGTGCCAAAAACAAGAGGCGTTATTCCCGTTCAGGTTGTATTGCTGCCATAATTCTTATCTTTCTGTGTGCCACGGCCTACTCTCGCTGCCAAGGAGGGATAGCCCACCAAACACCGGGATAGCCAAACCTGAATTCCCCTTGCAAAAAATAATGTACGGTATGTGTTTCCGAATGTTTGGAAATTTGAATCCCACAACCTTCCCACAATTTGTTTAATAGCATGAGTTCCAGTTCCCCAAGTGAAGGTTATATAATGAATTTGCTCTCTTTCATTTATTGAGTCATTATTCACACGTAATATTGATGAAAGTCTTTCCTATCGCCAACTTTTGCTCCCTCAATTAACGAGCTCGATAAGTCTTGTCTTTTACTTCCAATTCCTCGCAGCTGACACTTTTTAGTCTCCCGTTAGTGCTTTACTAATCTTATAGAAGCTAAAATTGGATTTAGATGCAAAATTTCCTTTTTTAATTCTTATTTTTGTTTCAGCTTCTGTTCGATATTATTGACGGATTGTATCATCTTTGCAGAGTGCCGTGGAGTTGATCTTGCTTTCAGATAACTACACAAGTTTCTTAAATCGATTCCAGCCTTTTCAATCATCAATCACTTCCATCTGGCTCCAATTTCATTAATTTTTCCCGGGGCATCAAAACTCTGTTGCATTGTAGAGCAGAAAATTTGACATTAATTGATGCGTATAATGTATACATTACGCACAGTCACCAATATCTGCGTTGCGTTTATGATCATTGATGCAAAAAATTAAAGTAGATCAGAAATTGTGTGCTTAAACCTCATTACTTCCGCTGAAGACTGGATTTTGAGGCATTAAAGTCCCACGCTGCAATAGTTAAAGCTCGTGGTCACATCATGCAAACCATTTCTCACAGTGAAATATCCGTTCTGCAAAACAGCTTTAAAGCATTAACCCGCTTAAAACCATTTAAAAACAATAAAAAACAATTTGCAATCATTTCTAGGTAAAATTGTCATCCATCTTTCCTTGCGTACGTTCCATTAATTCCATGAGAAATTGCGATTCGAGCAACTTTACCATGAGAGGATAACAAGAGCCGGCGGCTAGAGGTCACAGATGGTCATTTGTGAAGTTACGCACGTTCTGCTCCGTTACGACGGTGTTGCCGCTGGCGGGTGTGTCTGCTCGCAACAGCGTTATTCTAATACGGCAGAACTTCTTGGAAAAACTGTAGCGCCAGTGAGTAATCACAGTGATCGAGAGTGTCATTCATGCAACTCACATATTCGATAGTAAGCTTTATAGGAGCTGTAAATGCCCATGGAAAAGGAACAAATTTTTGTGGTAAAGAACTTCATTTATTCTATACCAATTCAAAGTTAGGTCGTATTAAACTTTGATTTCGGTTGAGGAAACCTGCAATGATCAAAATGGCCAGCTTTGGATTGTAGGTACTGACGAAATGTCACCGAACAAATTAAATGTCACTCTTCAAACCCGACGAGTTAGATGGGCGTAATATCCTCTACACACAACTATTCACCTGAGCAATGCACTTTAACCTGAGCGGGTTGAAGTTAGCAATTAAAATTTTTGTCGTTTTTATCTTCATCTGTTTCTTTACCACATTGTAGTGGTGGGAGACGGATTTCAGAGTTTCTCTCTGTGCTCGGTCTGTACGAGCACTTTTCCGGCCATCCCTGTATACGGTAAAATTAAAGTTTCAGACTTAACATGCAAGCTAACTTCTTCAGAAACCCTGTTCAGTGGATGCTGCCACGACTTCAAGTTCCGCAACTTTGGACTCGGATCTTAAGGTGAACTCCTCGACCGTGGATTGTTCATCTGGTACCCCTATAGAAGCCATGCATTGCACCAATAGTTGGAAGGAGTAAACTAAGTTCTTAAATTTTGAATTGCTTATTCACCTAATACGAAGAAAGTTGGTTGCCCTGTTGGGAAGCCAGTTGTTTGTGCGGGCGCTTCATCACCTAAAGACGTAAATGAAATGCTCAGAACAGCCGAAATCACTTTGTGCCAGCAGCTCACAGCAATACTTCCAGGTGAAGTAGATGCATTTCAGTCTCAGAATCTGGTGTTGGGAGAGTGGGTCTCAGAGTTCGAGAAAGTGCTTGCGATAATTCTTCCATATCCTGAGGTGATGACTAGGTCCGCAACCTTATCTCTGACTTCTAGTCGTCAGGGTGATATTGTTAGTCAGTCTAGTCCCTCTAGTGAAATGCGCTCTCAAACCATTTTACTCACTGAAAAACTTGACAATCTGATACTGGGCATTAGTAATGTGCTAATGGCAAAGGTAAATATTATCAACAGTTCCGGCCAGACAAGTAAAAAACGAAATAAAGTTTGTTTGTTGTCGGGAGAGCGCAATTAAGCACCTAAAAGTTATGTCAAAATTTATTTATTTAAAAATGAAAGGATTTCAATTAATATAACCTCTGAAAAATACAGACATATTTTTGAATGATTAACTGACTAAAACAAAATCAGATAGTCCTTCTTACCTCACCAATTTAAAAAAATATCCAGTCGCTACCCGTTTATTGCTTTAAGGGAAATTTTTTCTACAAATTAGAAAAGAGCGGAAAACCGAAGATGATACACAGCGAAGATTGCTTGGCTATGCTGGCTATTCGGGAGATAATATGTTAGAGGAACAAAAGATGACGTCTGCCCAGACTCGATCGTTGACGCTACGGAGACTGCAGAAAGTGAATCAAGCAGCAGAGGCGGAAGGCAATTCCGGGGGTCTGTGTTGTTCGCTTTTTTCTCGAGCAAGTCTCTCCTAGCGATGGCTATGGATGAATCCTCATTTTCGACTTTTTCCGGCGATGTCTGTATGTTTTTCATCACTCATTTTAATATCAGAAGAATGAGAAACAATTTCGTTTGTTGCATTTCCGACACGAATCTCCTCATAATTGATTTTATTCCCGTAACCCAGACACGGCGCACTGAAATATCAGATCTCAAGTTTGAATGGTACGGTTATACACAGGTTGAGCCTCTTTAATAATTCATTTAGAGTTTGCTCTTGTATATTTGAGTCAGATCTCTACAAGCAGCCAGAAAACAGGATGACTAAAAAGTATATAATTTATTGGACACGCTTTCGAGATTTTGATTCACTCCATAGCTCTGCTATTTCGGGCTTAACTTTTTGTTACTTGTATCTTCCTCCTCCACAGAGGGATATAACCATTGTATCTATAGGAATTAACGCTTCCAAGAAGAAGATGTGAGGTAGGTAGATGTGAGCCTGAAGGTTAGGTAGGCCTTCCTTTCGGTGAAATAGAATAAATTTTTATTTCGTTATGGACCGTCTTTTTTTCGATTCATCGCTGACATTCTTTTCACCTCCTCTGGCTTTCTTCTTCAACTTCTTTCTTGTTTCGTAAACTTCTTATTAGCCTCCTCTTTATAACGCTGTGGGTTTTGTAAGTGAACACACCTTTTGCATAGTTGTGCATAGATTCCTCGTTCCCTAAACTCCATACTGAATGGTCCCTTCCTCTTTCATATGGAATACCTTTGTTGTGGTTGAGACAGAATAGTTGTTCCAATTTTTCAATCTCGGAACTTAATAGTCGTTGACATTTATAAACCAATCTAAACATTATCAATTCTTGATAAAATACTTTTCTAAATTTCGATTTTTTCCATGCCTCTGACGTTTTAAAGCGAAATTTCATTTTGCAGTTGATCTGCTTCATGCGTTTGAAGCCGAAGATAAATTATTCACAATGTGTACAATTTTACATCTCAACAAAGCATTGGATCTGCTTAATATTAATATTTTGCTTGAAAAACTTGATCATTATAGAAGTATAGAGGAGTTCCTAATGACTTACGTAAAACTCGACTATCGAACTGAAAGCAATTTGTAGTCTGTAATGCCCAAGTATCTCCAGTTGTGGCCGTCAAGGATCTGTATTGAGACCTGTGTTATTTAATGTGTTAATATATGATATTATTATCACCTCTAAAGCTAAATGAATCTTATTCGTAAATGATGCTGTGTTCTAAGTGAATTCAAATAACCTTGGCGATACTTCTCGTAAAATGGAAAGTGTGAATAGTAAACTGAGCAAATGGTTGTCAGCTAAAAAATTAATTCTTGTGCTTATTTTCACCATGCACTCACCCAACAAAAATTTATAATGTTCGATAGTAATGAACTAATTTTTTTCATTGGTTGATTGCTTTCATTATTAGAATGTTTTATTTCAATCAACCCTGATATATATCACCTTGTGCATTGGTTCTGAAAATCCTTACAACCGAGACGCAATGTGCCACTCGATCGTTCTCAAAACTCAATTCCTTCATCAAGTTGACCTTTGGCAAACGCTAAACGAGTCTTCACTTGTTTTTCTGTAAGAAAGAAGTTCCGCGCTTTGTGAATGTATATAGACAACTTAGATGCAATTTTCTAATAACTGTTTCACGACTGCCTTAATTCAAGTTTTTTCAGCAGGTGTGAACTGGTTGTCATGGGTTCACGTGTCATACGCGCAGCACACCTGCAGCGTCGAGAGCTGCCCGTGACCTTGCTAGGAACTCCGACTCTTGGCACATTAGAGGTTGCCCAAGTCTTTCGGTGCTCCCTAACTAAATTTTATGTTTGACAAACAATGTTATCAACAAATTGAAGGTTTGGGAATTTGTTTTCTGTTGGGACCTACATTCGCAAATATTTTTATGTGTTTTCATGAACAACTTTTCATGAAACTTCTAGATATTTGTCCCGTAGATTTTTAACCTGTGCTTTATAAACGCTTGATTGATGATACTTTTTTGTTTTTCAGGAATAGCCTGCATTGCTCTCTATTTTTAGAATATTTAAATTCACAACACCCTTATGTCAAGTTTCCTGAGGAGATCGAAAAGAACCATTGTCTTTCATTTTTAGACGCAGCTATAACACGTAAAGATCGTAGGTTTCGAAGGTCGGTTTTCCATAAGCAAACATTTACCTGATAAGGAATTAGTTTTTTCCAGTTATTGGACATCCAGGTTCATATTAAACTGAGTTAAAATTTTGTTGCCAAGGGCTTATTGAGTGTGTTCATCATTTCAAATTCCTATGTTCAACATAGGGAGTTTGAATTTTAGAAAGTTTTCTTTGTCAAAAATGGTTTTCCAACCAGGCTAGTAGATTCTTTTATTAAGAACTTTTTGAACATCAAATTTTTTCCTGTTGCAAAACTACCTATAACTCACACAAAAAATAATTCTTATTCTCGTCTCCGTCCTTCGGTCAACATTTGGAGATACTTAAAAAGGAGCTTGCCGTTCTGCTTTCATATTTTCCGTAGATTGATCTCAAAATAGTATTTGTTAATGCGCACAGAATATTATCCCATTTCAATTATAAAGATAAATCTCCTAAAGACATACCCTCGTCTGTCATTTATGAAGTTGAGCAGTGTGCGTCTGATTATTTGGGCCGGTATTCGTGTTGCAGAGCATCCCGGCAGGAATTTTAGAGTCAGTTAGCTTCATTATGCACCATCACATTCATCACTCCGCTCTCAAGCTGAGAACTGTGATATTCCAGATCGGCTAGACGATTCTATAGTAATGTTCTCGGCATCTAGTTAAATAAACCTCTACATTTGTGTATATTCGAGACTTTGTTCAGTTAAAAAACCGGTTTCAATTGACGTGCAATTAGCTTTCCCTTCTCAACCAATGTAATATTGACACAACATTTCTTACTTTTTCATTAATCAGTGTTTTTCATGCACTTTTTTCTGCTTTTCGTGTCGCGTGATTGATATATTTTGATTTACATTTGACACTTAACTATTATTTTCTCTTTTTTTTCTGGAATTGATAATGACCCAGGATGTCGAAACATTCAAAAATATTTTAATTCATTGCCTTTCTTCAGTAAGGTGATGATCTCATGAAGGACGTGTTTCTTCTCACATTTATTTATAATTCGGAAATGCAAAAGACAAAACATTTGTTTGTATTTGTTTTTTAAAGCCAGCTTTATATGTTGAATGTGCGATGAACTATTCTTAAATTAACATTTTTATACTATAATCTGGAGTCGTTATTTACCCATATTGGTTATTCCCAGATTTACCCACCTTATTGAACTCTTTACCTCAGTGTACCGTTCCTCCACTGCTCTGCTACCCTCTGCTATCTTCTCTTGGGAAGTTGAAATTATTCCTTCGAGACTGCTCTCTCTCTCTTTCATTTAAGAAAAATCTATGTCTCGTGACAGAAAGGTAATTCAGCCAACGATTGTTATTTACATTACGCACATTTGGAAGTTGATTGAAGCTTTTCATAAATTTCTAATTAAAATACTCAAATTGTGCAATACAATGCAGACTCTCAATTTTGGTCTACAACTTATTTCCCTTATATGTATTTGTTTAGTATATTATTTAGTTTTTCATATATTTTCCTCGGTTTTGTTTGAATATTCTGATATGTTCTCTAAACTACCCGTAATACCTGTTACTTGTCTGGCAACCCGAAACTATAACTCGAAATTTTCAAAGTACGATGGTGAAAAAATATTTGACCAAATACTTATGCCCAAGCGCTGCATATATTTTTATCAGCATCGCCAAATTTAACTAGTTCAGCACATTGGTTCTACAAACTTACCTACTTTATGACTTAAGGCTCTTATTTTAGCGACGAGTTGTTGGACGCGAAATGTATTCTGAGACAAATGTTATCGATCGCGGATAAGTATAAAATATTCAAGATATGACTTAAATACCCGTCACTTTTTTAGGTCATGATGCTTATAGAATTAGTTTTCTAGCGTAAGGAATTGATTGATTTCAGGGGCCAAATCTATGCTATAATTGAGTCGCGTCAGTCCGTCACACTTGGATGCATTCAGTCAGTCGCACACATTCACGACTCAACTCCTTTATATCCGTGCACGAGCATTTGTGGTCTGAGATACGTTTTTATTATTTTCTTAAAGATATTTAATACTAGGGTCTTTTCAATGTAAGGTAATTCAATTGCATATATTAACCCACTATTATTTACAATGTGTATAATTCATGTATCTATTCTTAAAAGATTTTATGTTATCACCGTGAAAAACATTTTCGCTGTTATAATCGAAAGCTTAGCTTAAAAGTAAATTTCATCTGAAATTTGAAAATATATCAATAAAAATTAAACTTTAACATGGTTCTAACCAACTATGCTAAACAGCGAAAGATTATCTTCTTTTTAGAACATCATCGTGGAAAATGTCATATCTAGCCGAGAACACTAGCTGACACAGAATTTTTGTTCCTCTTTTAGAGTTCATGCAACCCACGTGAGAACAAGTGATTAGATCTCCAGCGCGGAGAAACTATTCGTGTGTTATGTAACTACTTCGATTCAAACAGGAAATGAATGGTAACAAAAATTTATGGTAACTTGCATACGAGTAGCCATGCTTCGAGGGTTTTTCTTTATATTAGCATTCGTCCCTGCAGATACACCCGTGTCCTGTCAAATGTTATTTTGCTTTGTTTACCAAATCGCCTGAAAAGTGAGTTCCTAATTGAATTTTAATGGTAAATAATTGTTATATATCACTTGCGGAAAAAACAACACTATTTTCGTCGTTTGAATATCCCGATATGTAACTCAACATCATTGAGGCACGCCTGGCAGTGTGTAGGTTTAACATGATAAGGTCGACTAAGAAGAGCGTGACATTTTCTCTATTGAAAGACTTGAATTATCTGCAATGGTGATCAGTTTTCCTCCACTTTCCCAGGAAATGAATTTTCACTCATCACTGAAAATGGGCGACCGAAGCTGTCCGTCATTATCTGCTCTCATTTTATTCACTGAAAATCAATTAAAGTTGAAGGTTCCATATTTTCTCGCCAAAAAATGTTTATTAAACTATTAATCTTTTTCTCAGGAACAGAAAGCTCAGTGTAGGTTAAGGCTTTCCCCATTCCACAAAATTCAACTATCTTAAAACTTAAAAATCTTTAGATTACGCTATTGTATACCTACAAAAAAGTACAGAGTTGAGTGATGCTGTGCGTTGTATTACGTGAGGTTATAATGTAGTTTGTAAGATCTTTATTACAGCACATTTACACAGATATATATATACGATGCGCTAGAGAAATACAATTGTATTGCATGTGCCCATCACGCTGAGACTTTTTACAAGGCAGAATCAGTTGAAATTATACCGAGTGGAGGCAACGCGAATGCAACTTGTTTCAATGCTTAAGCAGAGCGATAACGTTAACAAGTTAAAACTTCAACAACTTCAACCACGACACGCTTGAGGCAAAAAAACGAATGGCGTATTACCAGACTGAATTTTTCATCCGAATCGGATAACTTATAATATAAGCTGCAGACATTTTGAAAGTACTCATTTTACCTCTACAACAAAAATTGAAAAAAATACAAAATCTGAAAGAAGAAATGCGTGCTTCACAGGCAGTATGAGATGGATAGACTTGAGAAACAAGCGACATTAAAAACTAAGAGTAACTCCATATGAAGTCTTATCACAGCTCAGGAACATCAAAGAATCTTAATATACTGTAAGTATCATGAGGCAGACATCCAGGAGACAGTGATGTCTATGTAGTTTAACTTGACAAGCTCTGGTCACCTCTGTCTTGCGCCGCACATTCTTCTCAGTGTGTAACGCCTTCAGAAATTTCGTTACTTCTATCTGGAGACCATTTTTGATTTACCTGTAAGGTCAAGGGAAAGGAGAGGATAAAAGAGAGGATGTTTAATTCCTGTTAAATTTATGCATGACACCTTTTAGGTTTATTTTTTTGCCACTACACAAGATGACAGAACACAATAACAGTTTTCCCGGTTGAGCAGGCAAACATTTCAAACACCATGGTAACGAGGGTAATTGGGACGTAAATCCTTTTCCCAACGGGAAGAAACGCCGAG
>JACJUY010000711.1:1519-22717 GCA_014220935.1 Platorchestia sp. MABIK | reverse complement strand
ATAGCAATAATCTCATGAAGAGGTATGCTAGTAAATAATGATTGTACGTCAAAAGAAGCCATAAAAACCCGGTCTGGATCGATATATTTTTCAAATCTCAATCTCAAACGAAAGTGTAAGAGGTTTTGTGAAATTTTTTCATTTCAAGAAAAATTTCAAAAAAAATATCAACAACTTTTCTTCGAATACAACAGTAAAATCATTGGAACAGAGAAGGGACAAAACAGGCACTAACAATTTTTCTAACGGAAAACTGGGAGCAATGAAGGACGCAAAAATTGAACGGAATTGGTACTTAGTAGTAAAATCAAATTTATGAATTTTCGGAAGGCGAAAGAGAGTACCCGGTCCAGAGCCCTTGATATAAAGCTTACTACTGTGCCTACAAAAAAGTATGCATTTTCGCTGCAATAAAAATGTACTCACGCGAAACCACGTGTACATTTTTATCACGTTCCCGCCATAGGAATAGTGGGAGATGCTAGGGTGGGAAGTAGCACCCACGTGATGACTGACTTCATGCATGAGTGAGCTTCAAAAGCTCGGTGAGGAAGGATTAAATTTACGCGCTCCTCAATTGAGTGCCCGCTTTTGCACTTTTTCGACAACTTTGCCGGCCTATAACTCCATAACCACTTCCCACAATGGGATGAAAAAAACTAACAATGTAGGAGAAAACTTGTGCAATCACATTGTGGTAAGTGGTTCCATTGTGGCAAGTGGTTATGGAGTTATAGGCCGGCAAAGTTGGTGAAAAAAGGGAAAAGCGGGCACTTAGGAGAGCGTAAATTTGATCCTCCCTCACCGAGTTTTGAAGCTCACTCATGCTTGCTGTGGCAGGGAAGCATGAAGTCTTATTTTCATTATTTTAAAAAAAACTAAAAATTCAAACCTGTTCATGCCAGGTCATCAAAGGCGCTCATAGAAAATGAATACCACACTAACAAATTCCAAGAACATTGCGCGTCGAACAGGCAATCGCCTCAATAACAAGGTCAGCCATTGAACGAAGAGGCCATGAAAATTGCTTAGAAAAAACTCATCTAACTTGACCCACAGACTGTTGGTTACCTCAGGCATCTTGAGTACTATTAGCTGTGGGATGTTCACAAAAAATGTCAGCTGGAACAAAACTAGAAAAGATACCAACATCCTTCAGAAGTACTTGGGCTTCTCAATTGCCCCAAGTATCCAAAGTCCATTTCCTCGTCAGGAGTTTAAGAACGAATGTGAAGTACATACCTCAAATTGAACAGAATGGTATCACAGCTGAAATAATTATGACTATAATTTCTTCTCGAGTCGTAAGGAATCTTGAGAAATATTAACCTCGCAGCAACTAAGGCAGAGCATTGAAACAGCCAACTAAAGACGGTGGGCAGAGGAATAGTAGTTGGAGGAAGCATACCTCGAGGCTGCGCCTTGTATGGCTCCTCAGTTACGCACAGACAAGTTTTTCAAGAAATGTTCAATTGGAATCTTTGGAACAAATTTGACTTCACTAGATCTTCGTTTTAACAAAAGAACAAACACAAAATGATTACATAATTGAAATCTGTTTAAAATTTGACGGTGATTTGATTCCTAGAAATACTACGGTCAAATCTACATGTAAAGTATTCAATTTTATGACACTGGATCGCAAATCGTGTCACGGATAGAAAACTGGGATCACAATTTTGGTCGGTGGTGCAGTCGTGAGTAAGCAAATAAATATGGCGTCTTCCTTAATTTTAACAAAAAGATTTAAAGTGATCGTAATAAAAAGATCTGTGGTTCAAACAGAGCATCCCTAATACCTGAGTCATCATAGATCCCTCCAAAAATCGTGTGTGAAAGAACGTATAGTGAATTAGTGATTCGCTCATAAGGGGCGATATAACAAAATGAAGATTTTTAGTTAGTATAAGCCTCCCTAACCGCTACAAAAAAGAGCGTATCGAAGAGAAGGAGGAAGGCACCATCTAGTATGGGGATAAGAGAATGGGGAATGCAAAAGGGACATAGAAACAGTAAGTAGAGAAAGAAATTCATGAAAGAAGATAAAAGTTGAAGAACAGAGTAGTAGGAACTGAAAAACAGGACCGCAGTGAACCGAAAAAAGTTAGTCCTTAACTTAATAAAAAAAACATTTTATTTCAATAAAAGGAAGGCCTACCTAACTTTCAGCTCGAGCCCTCACACATTTTCCCCCTGAAAGTGCTAATTCCGTTAAATACAATGGTTGTGTCCCCCTGAGGAGGGCGATATTCCAAATAACAATGTGCAAAGATATAAACTCACACCTGTATTATTACTATATAAGAAAGTTTTAGCCTCCCTTAACCACGACAAAGATGTTCTAAGAGAGGAAGGAGGAAGGCACCATTTAGTATGGAGTTGAGAGAATGCGGAATCTATGCACAAAGTGCACATAAACAGTAAGCAAAGAAAGAAGTTCATGAAACAAGGATAAGTTGAAGAAGAAAGTAGTAGGAGCTGAAAATCAGGACAGCAGTGAACCGAAAAAAGATGGTCCGTAACAGAACAAAACTCTATTTTATTTCAACAAAAAGGAAGCCTACCTGACCCTTAGCTCGGGCCCTCACACAGTCCCCCTGGGAGCGCTAATTCCCATAGATACAAGAGTTGTATCCCCCTGAGGGGACTCACACCTGAAACACTTCACGTAGTCATATACCGAAAATTATGCCCACGCTTAGACAACGTTCCTCAATAATCAAGTTTTTGTGAAACACACAACAACAATAATCAAAAACTTCAAACATAAATTGAGCACAAAATGAGCTTTCTTGCAAAATTTTACAAGTGTCCTCCATCTAGAAAATTATGATAGATTTTATATACTAGCTTCCAGATTGTGTCCACTGCAGCCCACAGCACAGGGCTGAGGTGCTCACTAAACAAAAAGATGAGGAGCCTTCACGCCTCCTTCCGCTGCTCTTCCGTCTTCAGATATGGATGGATGCTCTTCCAGGTAGGACGGATCGCTTTGCCCATGAAGTAATGGACGAGCGTGTCGATCGGATGGACGATGAAGGGTATGGTGGCCAAACCAAGGAAATTAGCGGACCACTTGCGAGTGTTGAGAGGACCCTTGGGGGCCCCTTCGCAAGCGTGAGGAGAGATAGAGCGCAGACACGGTTGATGGTTAACCCGGGCACTATCACTGACGCCAACGCCTGCCACACTAGTGTCCAATGCTGCGTGAGTGACGGCCTTTGTGCTCGCTTTAGGAACCTGAACAAATTAGTTTCATAGAGACGGTCGCTGACGATAATAATTACATATGTAAATAAAACATAAACAGAAAAATACATACGCGCATCTTCATATTGTTTGTGTTAGCGACGTGTCAAATTACTGCTGTAGTAGAATTTACACAAGAGTTGGCAGTTGAAACAAAACTAATTGCTTCACGAGAAACGAATAAGCACATGAATGAAACATAAGGAGGAAGAGGTTAACATTGAAAATGGAAATTGTTGCAAAAGGTAGGGGAAAAGCGTTGTTCTGAATTTAGGTTTGTGGTTAAACGCTGATTTAAGTAGCCTTTACCGACGGACTCTTTCTGCAGCTTTTCTAACGCCACTTTTTCGAGTGGGCTCTACATTACTTAAGTACTTTGATGCCATTTTTCCCGCATATTCTTCATACTTTTCTTGTGTTCAGGGGCCCTATATGGGTTCAGTGCTTGCCATAACTTCCCATGCATAATGACGTGAGTGACAAAGTCATTTAAGGACATAATGATGCTTTGAAAGAACCGTTTGAGTGTAGCTTTGAAGCCTCACCTCCAGATTCACCGATCGTCAGCACGCCCTTATATGTCCTCCATGGCAGCACGCAAACCTCTGCTGAACAACCTCAGTATAGACAGCCTAATTAATTGGTTCTCATGCAACACGAACGTTAATGACTTTGATAAGAAGATGCTATCAGCACTAAATAATCTCCATAGTCCACAGGAGGACTTCACCAAGGAGGTTGTAAGTACTGCTGTTGCTCGAGGATGTAAAAACTGCTTTCAAATTGTTTTCAAGGTCAACTTTTGCATTCTATAAACATGATACTAGGAAAACTCGGAATTATGTACAATGAGAAGGGGAAATATTATTCGTCAAAAGCTGTACAACCATGCCAATCTATGCTGGAAGGATGCAACGCCAGTTTTGTGCACCTGCTGCATCTTGATGGCCTTGTCCCTGGTGTCGGCCAGCACGTAGACAGACGCCACTCCGTACGTGGCCCGCACGAACCACACTGACGTCAGAGAGCGGAACCTGTGGCGGAACGCTTTCCCAATTCATTTGCGTAACCTGTAAAATTTGGCGAGAAATGTGAGGTCTTTTTCTGGCAGAGAAGAGCATTGATGGCGGGGCCTGTAAAACATGGAAGAGAAGTGCGAATCGTAAACTTGGGCTTTGATGTAGTGCCGTGTAGTCGCTTGAAGAGAAAAGAGAAGTGTTGGATGAAACTTAGTTAAGCCGCCGGATGTAAATCGGAGAACGATGTTTGTGCAGTGGTATGTAGTGTGTTCGAAAAAAATTTAGTTTTAAACAGGCCGCCATGAGCAGTTGCCCGGAACCGATTTGGGAGACATGTAGTTTGTAAGCTACAGGTGTGCTGGACTAGCATGCTGAGTATTACAAAACAGTATAAGAGAAGGAAAGAGTTAGGAAAAACATGAAAACGGAAAGAAAAGTTAACACAGTAAAATGGCGCAAATTTGGAAGTGATTGTGGTTGAACACAGCAAATATTGAACCTAATGTTGACACAAATTAAGCACAGCATGGTACTTGCATTCGTATCTACTTTTGCCACGACCGAATGGAAAAAGTTTTATCAGAATTATGTAAGACAACAGTAATGAAAAACGCGACTGAACAGCTGTGAGGGAACCAAAAATGTCGCGCATGTGGCACTATAATAAGGACTGATTGATTTACGTCAAACCCGATTCATCTCTTCCTTTTTTAACACGTTGACTGCGAATTCAGAAGTACGAATACCACTTAGTAAATTGCTCATTTACTTACCTATGTAAATGAACAGCATAACAATAATTTCAACACTTTTTTTTAGAAGAGATAGAAGCGTACGAGGTATCGTGCAATTACATTTTTACACTTCTTGAGAAAGATGTAAGTTTTTTCGAGAAGGAAAGTCGCTTTTTTAAACTCGCTGCAACAAGAGACCGCTTGGAGTCTATGTATGTGGTCAAGCGGCTGCGAACGCGTTAACGAAATATCTTTTACTCTATTTACGTCTGATCTATGAATTTTTCGATTTCAAAATTTGAATTTATTCTTAGAGGGAAAACTTTAAATTTTTAATCCTGCATGACTTCGATTTAAACAATAATAAATAAGCACTGCAGCACACAATTTTTGAAGCCACGGACGTTAATATCATTGCGAACCTGAATTTTAAATTACAGCTCGTGTTTCTTCGCGTGTTACCGCTCTCCTAATGATACAGTGAAAAACTAGGAAGTAATTCGAGCGTCAAGTTTATGTTATAGGAACGGCTAATGGACGTTATAATTAACTATCCTTGGAAAAATAGAATATTCTTGGTTAGTTGGATTCCGTCAAAATAAATTACCTTGGCTAAAGAATGGGTTTAAATAGATCAAGTTAGGATATATTAGGTTGTGGAAGGATAGAGTACAGGTTAGCATCTGGCAAACCTTTGAACCCTAACTTCTTGAATAGGAAAACCTTTTTCTCTGGACTCCACAACCAAACACTGAAATTGAACCTATGCCCGAGACCTCATAGCAAGATGTGCCTTCATTTTTTAGTTTTATGTTTGATAACGGACTATACGTCAAAGGTGAGCACCACCAAACCAATATATCGGTCTCTCGAGGAAAACTAATTTGCAGCGAGCAGTGCTCCGACATATCTGCTCGTGGGTTCAACGGGTTTAAAATCGGTTCAGTAAGAGTTAAACAGTAAAAATGAATATCTTTCTGACGCGTTAGGTAATCAAAATGAATATAAGCAATCAGGGTAGTTCATTCTCTAGAAATTTCAGAGTGAGACCCGCTAAATTCGTTATGAGCACTAGTACTTCGGGGCTGTAGAAAAACTTAAGTATGAACTGAATTGTACAATTAATAGTTTTCTCATCTAACAAACGTACAGGAATGTTGCCATATATGTCCACTTCAGCAGCAGTGTCTTTCATTCCCGCCTGATCCAATGCTCAGTTCTGCTTAAAATCGGTTTCTCTTTCAATGCCTCCTTATCTATGAATAGTTTAGTAGAACATGCAAGACAAAACATTCAACTATCAACTCAATTGAAGTGAATGATTGAAGATAAATAATAAAAGCTAGGTAAATTGAGTCCAATGTACTTGACATTGTACAGTAGGTTTTACATAGGTTTACCGAGGCAAAAAATTTTCTGACTCTGACAACGGCAAACAACAACGTTTGATAATCACAATTCATGGGACCAATATGAATTCTCTAAGATGCATGTATATTTTATTATTGTTTACAAATTTTCCAAACGAATGTACGAATGTATGCTACATTGCAAACAAGCGCTAGCAATATATTCAAGAGAAAAACATGGGTGGTTGTTCAGGCTCTCGGCTCCTACTCTAAGAGGTTCTATTATTTCCCGAATGGATTTTGATCTGAAGCCTGCAGTGGATATTCTACCCCAGCGGCGCCCACACTGTGGTGTCGCGCACACATACATCCCTGAGCTCGGTGCTCAGTGGTACGCCGTGCACCCCGTTTATTTTCTATGCAGTATGCAGGTAAAACTTTTTCACAAAATTCATTTGAAAGAGGACTTGAGCAAAAAAAAGACATAGCTAATGTTTCAGAGAAAATGTTGAAACTATTACTACGGTAGAAGTTAGGGTGTGATAATTCATGTTCTGAATGGCAGTGGCGTAGCAAGTCGAAACTTTTGGAGGGGGCTAGGATCCCCGACAAATAAAAAATAATTTCGCGTGCAGACAACATTATCGCAAACTTTTTTTAGTATTTTACTTCAAACGGCGACTGACACTGGCCCCCAGCTCAACATTTGGGGGGTATGGCTACCGTGGCCCCCTCCACTGGCTGCGCTACTGCTGATTGGTATAATGAATTAAATGTTCCTCGGTGTGAAATAATTTGGTTTCATGCGCCATGAAAACTAGGGCCGACAGTTACCAGTTACCGATATTTTAAACTCAACTTCAGTTTACGTTAGAGGTATTGCACCATTCTTTCTGTAACTGCCGTCTTAAAGAAGTGTAGGCATCTGCCTTACAATTGTAATAAGTTTCGTGCATAAACATCGTTAGGCTGTTGTTAGGAACAAAAATACACACCAGTGTTGCAGTTTAAACCATTTTTCTATGACGAAACCTGCCAATGTGCTCCGTAAGTTAGTGCATTTTCTAATAAATAATTTTTATTTTTTATTATACAAGGATAAGATACAAATGAAAGATTAATAGGGAAATCTTACCTAAGAGTTGCTCATGCAGCCCTAGTGTTTCATGGTCCATTACATATTCAAAGCTTTAATTATTACTACTATATGTAATGACTATTAAAATCATCATATCAACTCTTTAAACAAACAGTGCGTAATTATGCCATTTTTCTAAGCATCAAGAATGGCTTAAACTATCTTTAATGAAATAAAACTTTAATCTCATATGTTTTACCTTCTTCTATCATACAAAGAGCATATCCTTTTCTACATTAGATCTGCCTAAAATATGGCGAAGAAAATTATAACTGTGCACAGCTGCCGATTTTAGACACCAAACGTAGCTCATGGCAAATTATCATATTTATGCTATGCCGCGTACCCCAATCGTCCACTAACACTAATTTTACTTAGTACGCAGCACAAAAAGTTTGGGAAACACTGTTCTACGTGAAGCGATGATTCACTGTATCTTGGATGATATCTGACGATGTGAATATTAACATTCGCAATGCACTGAAGTCGTTAGAAAAATGTACGTAGAGAGATTTACATGACCACGAATGATTTTCAGTTACTAATCAGAGACCTTATGATTGAAGTTATTATTACGCAAGCTATAAATCAAAAGTTTGCGCAATGTAGGAGCTCCTAGATCAGGATCCTAACTTTGAACTGAAGGAACAATGCATGAGCTATTCAAAATGTCATGGTGTTTCCCTCATACTTATTCCCGGCAGATAACTAACTTTTTGCACTGTCGGTAACTCCAGAGCCAAGATGGCCAGTGTTTCCACTTTATAGCACCTATTAGAATTTTGAACTTAATCTAATTTATTTACAAACTACGAGTATCTACAGGATGTTGCAAAATTGTCGGTACAAACTTCTGCTACTAATTGAAAATATTTTTAAAAGCACTATTTCATCAATGAAGAAAGTTTAAAAACGCTTCGTTTTTAAGATACCGTGATGTTTATAATAAGAATGCAGATTATTATTAGCTACACTCTGTTTCATAATACAGAAGAGGGTAGCTCAAAAACCAATTAACAGATAATTTATTAGCAGCGAAGACCTCATTACAGTAATTGTTCAAAATGCCTACCATGAGCATCGATACACGTGCGACACCTTCGTCGGAGGGAGTTCGTACTTTGCCAAATAAACTGTTTTGCTTTTCTTTTTTTCAACAATGTCTCTAGCAGCGACTGCAATTCTGGTGACAAGACCTTCGCCCGACTCGACAGGTGTTTCATAAATAAAATTTTTCATGTGCCCCACAAAAAACCTAACGGAGTTGGATCAGGAGATCTTAGCAGCCAAGACACAGGACCATTACGACCGATCCATCGATTTAGAAATTGAAGGTCAAAAAACCCTCTCACATTCACAGCAAAATGTGCCGGAGCAATAAATGGGGAAAGTTACCTTCAATTAAAATTCTGTAAACATTCTCAGTGAGACGCTCTGGCAGAATGTATGGGCCAATAATTTGATAATGAAGCATTAGCAATGCTCAAACATTAGCAGTGTAGCACTGTTGGTATCCTGTTCATGAATGTCATGAGGGTCATTCAACTCATTCGTCATTCGTAAAAATTATGGAAATTGAACATTCCATCACGATTGAAGGCATCTTAATCCGTGAACAACACATGATCTGCGAAATGGACATCTTCTAACTCTTGATTCAAAAACCATTGCGCGAATCGTCAGCGAAGAACATTTTTTACAGGAAGTAGTCCATGGACTCTCTTTTGCAAATGATACCGATCATAATTATTCCGATTTAATATCCGCCACACTGCATCGTGACCTTGAATTCTCATAGATGCTCCTGTGGCACGAGTGCTCGTACGTGGTATTTAACGGAAATGTTCAAACACACCTTCCTCACATGATCCAGATCAAGCTGTCTTGGGCGACCAGCATTCACCCTGTTTGCCCTGAAACCTCCGTTCTCACACAATCTTCGGTGCAAAGCAGTGAATAATCGATGAACAGGCACTTGTCTAGTAGGGTGACGTTTTTGGAAGATTCTTGTGGCACGTCCTGTATTATCATCAGCAGAACCATTGACGGAATGCATATCAGCCATTTCTGCATTTGTTAGGCGATTCATCTTACCAGTACAGTGTCACGATGCTGAAAATGATTACGGTTTAAACTAGAGGATGCTAAGAAAGTTTTAAAAATTTCTGTAATCTGTTATTTTGTTCAATTTTTTCAAAAGTATGTTTTTGGACATTTACAAATAACAATGTATGGGTATGGCGTCAATCCTGCCTAAATTTATCAATTCTAATTCTCCTTATTGCCCCATGTTCTTGTCTTTTGAGAATTCGCCGTCGTGCAACGAAAAATGAGTCTTATAAGTTTTATAAGCATAATATCTCATCAAAGAAAAGTTTTTTGAACTATGTTCATTAACGAAATAGTGCTTATTTCAATATTTTCTATAAGTAGCCCAAGGTTGTACCAACATTTTTGCAACACCTTGAATAATAAAATATTTCGAAAACCCAGTAGATTATTGCATCTTGTTCCACAAATTAACTCATTAAGAAATGAAATTTCTTACCCTTTTCTTTTATAATAGAGCGAAATAAAGCTTTTTTCTTTTCTTTCTCTCCAGCCAGTGTCAAATATAAGAGCTTCATATATCAGGCATATCTGTAGCAATTTACATTTGCTACAGCTCTGAATTTCAAATGATCAAATGACAACGTCCACACACTTAGTGCCTGTGACAACTACTAACATAACCTGTCAGAGCAAGTAAAAAGTTCATATTTCCTTTGGGTGGTCAACGTAAGTAGAATATTGTAGAAAAATCATACTGGGACATATTTCAAAAATCAGCGAGATTTGAACAATGAATTTTCGCCTATTGATGTTGTGCTTCACTCTTTCATCATAAGTGCGACGATTTTAGCTCACTTCTACGCAAAAAAATTAAATAAATACGAAGAGACCTAAAATTGTTGAGAGTTTTTCAATCGCAGATATTAATACAGAACTATGCAGAGATTTGGTGCTAGACAAATCTGTCAATCACGTGAATACACCAACTACGGAACACACACAGATACCATGATCTTCATGGGAAATAATATAAAATGAAATTAACAAAATTGTTTGCCAAATATTTTCAAAAATTAAATGAAAACAGATGGTATGCAAGTTTAATCATTTTCGAAATTACTGTTTATTTTAGTATTCCATAACAGTGCTTTGTAAATCACTCACAGAAAACAATTTAGAACAAATAATGAAGAACCATTCGTGGAAACGAATATACATAGATATAGGTATACTCTTATATCAACAGCATGCAACAATTAAAAGTACGTCTAAATTTTGAACGTACCACCAGGGAATGTTTTGTTTGGCAGTGAATGTTCTCAGCGTGTACTGTCTCCGACAACCACACTTCCGAACCCTCACAGCCAATGCTGAAAATCAGTTCCACGTTTGTCCGAAACATTTGGATTGTGCAGGGTCCCGCCAAGGTATACTGTGGTCCCGCTGGTGCAGTGTATCAGAATAGGTAAAGAAAAACTACAGCCGCACAGGCAGTAGTGGTAGATGTTTCGTTTATTAACCTGACTTGGTGACCCTTATTTTGCCTGTGGGTTGTGCGTTATTCAGCAGCATGAATCTATAAAATTAAACGGTGTGAAAAAGAGTTTTTGATTGATGCTCCAAACTTTCCATTACATTCCCGCTCAAACTCCTAATTGATTAGTCAATACTTCTTATATTATCTAACGCTTTTTGGATACATCGAGCGCAATTCAAGAAATGCCAAAAATAACACCACATGCACTTGTGACACTTTGGCATTTGCAATGTGATGTAAAAAATGTACACCAAGTCACATAAGTCCAAACCTTGTGTAATGAGTACAATGGTTGTATTCCTCCCTGAAGAGGTGTGAGTTTTTTTATGAAGCCCTTCACATGTTTCTCAATTTTACGCTAACGTGGTGCTCCCATCATACTCAGTTCAGCAGCTTCTGCGTTCTACTGAACCATATCGCGAACGTTATACCTTTTCACAATTTGGTTCCCATTTTATGTACGCACCAAAAAGTGTATGACATGTAATTTGAAGATGAAATGAATTGTGCGCATCATCTTTATTGATTCGTCCACTGTCCCCTACAATAATTCATTGGAGGCTCACGCGAGCTTGCATGTATGCTATAGCAGCTGGTTTTATGCACATGTGCACGCCATTTACTTTGTAACACAAAATCACGAAAATGGCGATTACTCGACAAACCCGCAGTCGCCCGACACGACCCTGCACGGAAAGCTGCTATAAAGAAAGCGCAACATTTAGCCGATCGAGGAAGCTGACATCCTGCAAGCCGGTCGGGCTGTATCAAACTTGGGCGTCCGCTGGGTGATCGATGAAACCATCCCACGCCTCGCACTTCGGCGGGGTTTTGGCCGAAATGAGAGCTGAAATGCTCGCGTCATAAGACGCGACTTTTTAAGTTTAATATTTCTTAACATTAGGCTTATTATCCTATTTTTCCATCAGCTATTAACATCAAGTTTACATTTTTGCCCTTCGCAACCAATGAAATTCTTCTTGATATGGTTGACTATCGATAATGTAACTTCACGAGCGCAGTTTGAAGAACTCTGGAGTTGAAGATCAGGGACTATACATTCATCAAAAGGTTTGGGTAAGGAGTCATTTAAAATCTTGAATACCCAGTGTAATAATCACAGGAAAAATGAACTTACTACCTCTTTCCACTTTCCTCTTTCCAACTTGGTAGTACTTGTTTCGAATGACTACGTTTTAGGCGTTGAAACTTGATTTTATGAGACATTTGCTAAATTCGAGCGAGTAGCACATGGGAGATTTTTGTTTGTGTCAGAGCAAACAAAAATCTCCCATGTTTTTTGTTTGCGGTCAGCAGTGGGGATGCTTTGGGAGTTGTGAAGCTCTCGTTGATTTAACACTTCTTGACCGTCTGAGTTACCACTGCCATTTTGAGGGGTTTAGGCCCATGGACGAATGAATTTAAGGGTGAGGCTTTTGGTGGTCCAAGTTTTCGCTCTATAGTGGCGACCAAAATAATACAACACGATAATAAAATAAACAGTTTCCATAATTCTGGACCACGTACAACAACGAAAATTAATCTATATAAAGATAATGGTATAAAGATGTCTATATTACAACTAAAACTCACAAATAATTAATGGAAGAAATACACAGGAACATGTATATTAAATACGTGAGCAAAAGTTTACAGCACATTTCAAGATTTACATTCATTTAAACTTCGTTGCACAACTGCTATTATTAATTATGGCTTCGAGACGTTTAGAGTAGTTTGCCCCCAGCCTTTTCCAAGTTTCGGGTGTAATCTTATTTTATTCTTCAATGTAAATTGCTTTGAGTTTAGTAATGTTATTGGGGCCTCTCTTCTGAATCTTCAATTTCAATTATCTCCACAAGTTTTCGATCGGATTCCCGGGGATTGACTGGGCTATTCTAAAATGTTCATTTTTTCAATCCTCAACCATCTTTGGTTCCGTTTGCATTGTGCTTCTGATCGTTGTCTTGTTGGAAGGTTCATCCAGTTTTCAATTTTTACAAATGAGCTGAATGTAGAAGTTGCTCTTCCAATATTTCACAACATTTCCTGCCATTCATGGTTCCTTTGTTGATGTGAAGTTTACCTAGCCCTGATGAGTTGAAACGTCCCCACACCATGATGGAGGCACCTTCAAACTTAACAGTGAGTATGGGGCACTTTGGTTTTTCCTCTTCGTTTTGTTGCCTCCAAAAATGGTGTGTGATGTTTCTGTCAAATAATTTGATTTTGATTTCATCTGACCGAAGTACTGAGTTTCAAAACGCTGCTAAGTTGCTCAAATAGTCGTTGGCATACTCTAGAGGTGTCTTTCGAGAGGTCGGGAGCGAAAACCTTTACAGCGTAGTGCCCTGCTGATCTTGTGCTGGCTTGTTTCGAAACCAAATGCCCTAATATCATCCTTCAATGCTTTACGAGTAGTTTTCACTACTGTCCGGACCAATTTTCGGACAACACGGTTGTTAATCTTCAGTGGACGGCCAGTTCGAGGATTGCTGAGAGTCGTATTCCAGCTTTTCCACTTACGTATTATGGTTCCAACCGAGGCTATAGGAACACACAGTTGTGCACATACCTTTCGATAGCCCAAAACTTCATTATGGAGCTCCAAAATACAAGGTTCGCGAAGGTCTTGGTTGATGTCCTCGTTTTGAGCCATGCTTACGACCTTTCAGAACGAGAGCTGCTGTACCAATGACAGTTATGGAAATGAATGCTGACGAAATTTCGGTGGCCAAATAGAATAATTTAGTAGAACATTCTAGAATAATCCTGCAATAATTTTAAGTGTATAATATCGAGAAAAAAGTCATGTATTGTAAATTTTAGTTCGCGTATTTATTATACATGTTTCGATAAATTTTTCTTTTAAATATTTGTGAGATTTAGGTGTGCTATTAACCATTTTATACCACTGTTAAAATTTAGTTCAATTTTCGTAATTATACGTGGAATCTGTCGATTTAATCAACGTGTTGTATTATATTACCCCTCACTGAGTTACTGATGCTGATGTATTCCGCTTTTTCATGCCTAATTTTTCATACAAGGCTTTACCAAGGGATATTATTCTTCCAGATAAAGCTTCTTTCCGAGTAGCTGAGCGAGTTTCGTATGAAAGCGTTTTGAATTCTTATTGTGGGGTGTATGGACAGAGAAGAAGATGATTTAATTTTGTTCACGAAGTAGAAGTTCTGGAGTGGTTAACTTTCGTCATGGCTGTAAACCGTTGAAATGAGAGTGAGGGCTACCTCACATTAAAAATCATAAGCTACGTTTTTTGAAGCACGAAGAAAAGAACCCATAACAGTAATCGCTTAAGGGGAGAGGAGGGAGGAGAGAAAATGCAGTTGTTCAGTATCGCAGCCAGGAGGGCCATGGCCCCATCCACGAAATGTTGAGCTGGGGCCAGTCTCAGTCGCCGTTTTAAGTAAACGAATGAAAAGATTACTGATAATAAATGTCTGCCCAACCCCTCCTCCCTCCATGAAAAGTTCTTAAATCTTAAATATTACTCACGCACCGGCTGCCAGCTAAGTTAGGTTTTAGGTGATCTAGTTAAGAAGTGAATTTACTGTATTCATGAGAGTTTGTGTCATTAATTACCCAATCATCCTAATTTAAACCATTTAAGGAGTGATTTCTTAATTTTTTTTGCAGGAAATAAATACCCAATCACAAATGAAAACTTTTATTGTTGCTACAAGAGGTGTTCAAAGGGCCCAACGTGAACTTCAATGCACTTTTCATATCTGTGAAGAACTGACTGCCGTACAGATGTGAAAACATTTGGTTTCTCAGCTATTTGTGCTGCAACATCAACTATGCGGGCTACCAGATCTTGCTCTGAATCCACAGGAGTGGCATACACCAGCTCCATCACCCCCCATAGGAAGAAATCAAGTGGTGTCATGTCTGGTGAGCGAGGAGGTCATGTCACTGGACAGCCTCTACCAATCCACCCATTGGCACTCACCTAAAACCTCTCGTGATCAAAGGAAATAATGTGCTGGTGCCCCATCATGTTGAAACCATATTCTTCTGCGCATGTTCAGAGGGACGTCTTCTAATAAGGAGGGCAAAACTTGTAAAAAAAATCCTGTATGCAGCGCCAGTGACAGGTGAAGGCATCAAAATAATATGGACCGATTAAATTGTCGTTTACAATTCCTGCCCACACGTTGACGCTGAAGTGATGTTGATGTTGATGAACACGAATTATGTGAGGATTATTGAGAGCTCAATGGTGAGAATTGTGCGTATTCAATTCACCACAACGAATGAAAGGTGCTTTTTCAGTGAACAGGATTCTCTTCGGAGAACCGACATCATATGTTTCTTTTAGCAAAAAAACACTGAGCATATAGCCTGCGAGACTCATGATCTGAAGGAAGCACACTTTGCACTCTTTGAAAATGATATGGGTGTAAGTTTTGACCGTGGAATTCTCGCCATACAGTAATATGACTTGAAATGCCTAAATGTTGAGCAGCATAGCGTGTACTATCACGAAGATTTTGTTCAAAATGCTGAATGATTCGTCCTAGGTGATCGTTGCGTGGACGCCCTGTTTCATGTCTGTTTATCCCGAAGCTTCTATTTTCACGCAATCTTCTGTGTAAGTTGGTGAAGAACCTGAGTCCAGGCCCCTCACGATTAGGGTTGCGTTCTCTGTACAACTGTGGAGCAAGTAAAACATTTCCTGCTGCAGCTCCGTACATGAAATGCATGTCAGCAAGTTCTGCATTCGTGAAGCGCTCCATGCTTACTGTTCGACGTGCAGTTAACAAAATAATGACTAATAAAATAGCGCTCTTTCCCACTCAACTTAGTACCATGAATTTAATTTTCAGATTCGATACAAACATGCAACTGCTCCATAAAAATTTCCCTCTCTATGATTCTCCGTGCAGGTACAATAATCACTTAAAACCAACTTCGTTGTCAGCCGGTGAGCACTTAATATTTAAGATTTAAGAACTTTCAACTTGGAATTACTCGAAAAACGGTGGAGTTTTAATATTTTGGTTACTCATGAAAATAGCTTTTTTTTTACTATTTTCTATAAATAGTTTCATTTTTTACCTGTAGTTTTAAAACACCCTGTATAAAAAATATAAATTTGTTGAGTGACCACCCATATATGTTTTATAAGATGTTTATCAACCAAAGACCTCTATGTAAAAGTATTTAGTTAGAAAACAAGACTTGTAATTTGTCATGCTTGTAACCTAGTATCTGTGTACATGTGTATGTCTGTAAATATTAAGTATGCATGCATTTTTGTATATGTATGAACATTCATACATATACAAACAACAGTTTTTACAAAATTTATAATCAAGCGACTTGCGTTTGACCTATAAACATTATATTTATCTAGGGAGGAAATCTAAGGAGGAAATCTATCTAAGTTTCAGGAAATATTCGAACCCGTGCATAAATACGCTCTGAAAATTAAGGATAGTGTTAACAACTTTATCAGAAAATTGAAGAATAACAACAAAATTTACAGATTTTAATCAGATTTTATTTAATTTTGAACACAAAAGGCAATGGGTGTGATTTATCACACACAAAGACCGCTGTGCGAAATGTCAGAAATAATCAAAAAATGCAATGATAATGCTATTATAAAGCGTTAGCGAACGATCGCATGATTTAATGTTACACAAAATGTATGGCAACTATCAAAAAAATACATGGAGCACAACAAATCTGAGGACAAAGCAAATCAGTGGACCTTGACTCACCACAAGGTATATAAAAAAGTAGAACGCTTCGTAATGTGCCCACCGTGAAACTAGCACCTTTGCCAGCGAAAAAACAATATAGCACAAATTAAATTAATTGATAACACGCTATTAGAAACACTATTCAATGTGCTACTTTGTCTCTAACTTGCACTGATGAGATTGTTATTTTCTGAGTTCTCAATACCACAATAAAAACACCCAAACTCTTCTGTGATGTGTCGTTGGCGTTGATCTGACTCCGCTTCCACTTGGGGCTTGAAGAATGCACGTTGGGCTGATCAGAACGTTTCCGCTGCCACCTCGCGCTCGCAGGCCAGTGCTGGTCGTCGGTGGCCCCACACTTCAGAGTTTCCAATTTAAGCATCATTCGCTGAGTACCGGAGCAGCCTGACCACTGCAGAACTCGCAGTGGCCTCGCGTTGTCGCAGACTTCGCGACTGTGCGGTTCCAATCGGCATGCTAGAGTTACTTGCGAGCTTGAAGTTGACGTATAGTTATCCATGATTCTTTTCGGTTGAGTCGTTGACATGCTTTCTCCATTGACAGCATGTCATGCTGTCTCTGTCTGCTGTCTGTCTCCCGCCATCTTCTTCTTTCTTATGCTTGGCGTTCACCGATGTAAAGCTGAAGACGATGCTACGCTATTGTCACATTAACGTTGGTTTGGGTGTACCTTATTCTTGATGTTTTTTCGTCTTGAGTTGCTGCTATGCCGGGGACACCAGCATCTGCCGGTTCACTTCAAAAGAAGACTCAGTTCAAAAATTCGGAAAGAAAGAAAAAACAAATTTTGGAAAAATGATTCTATTGAAAACTCACCTTTCTGACCTTTGTGATGATTCTTCTCCCACAATTTTAAAGGTACAGGAATAGCAAACATATCAATCAATAGAAATTGAAAAGATCTAGAGATCCGGTGCAGAAGCATTTTACTTTCAATTCTTGTGGAAAATTATAAGCAAAATAAGTCTAAAACCAAAAAAGTGGTCAGTTTTTGGGAAAAAACCTTAAAATTTAAAAAATTCAATTATCGAAAAATTTTGCAGCGGATCTCTAGACAAGAAAATTAGCTATCTAGAAAACATTTTTCCAGTTCTGGAAGTTCAAAATTGTAGGAGAAGAATCATTTTCCGCAGCACATATTTTTACATGCATTAAAAAAATCTTGTTTTTGCAAATTTATGAAAAAAACAAACAATTAAAAAAATAGTCTTAACGTTTTACATCTACGATAAATGTCTCAGAAAAATCTATCAAGAACTTTCAGACTTTTTTTTACTGCGAACCGTCCCCTTTAAGCCGTTTAGGAAAACATTGCCCTCAATTTTCTGTTTCGACTAGTGACATGGGTATAACAATACTTATGTGGATGTGTCATATAAATATATTTATATCCAAAAACAATGATGTATCTTCTTTTTGTATCATCTCTATGGAACATATACGGTTTTCCTTTTCTAATCTTTTCTTTTCTGAGACGTAAAATAACTTAAAGCTTTTCACTTTACTCTCTGCCTCAATCCCTCATATCACTAGTTACAATGTTCGGATGTTCAAATTTCTGTATGAGTGCGCACTGACGAGAGTGTTTTCAACAATGTATCACATGGATTATGTTTTCTTAGTCATTTGTTCTTGGATGCATTGCAAAAATCAGACTAACGCAACGAAGGGAACGCATTTTTTGTATTTTACTCTTAATCATTTTTGTTTTGACATTGACATGGTTATTACGATACCTACATATATAGAGTATCAAGTAAGGATGTTAATTTAAAAAATATTATAATGCCAATGTTTTAAACCCGTGGTGCAGCCAACCAAAAATTTTGTGAAAAGCTAGGATCCCCGACAAATAATTTTTTGGGGGAGGGGCGAGACATTTGTTCTCAGTAATCGTTTTGTTATTTTATATTTTATTTAAAACCTAAAACGGCGACTGAAACTGGTCCTCAGCTCAACATTTTGCTCCCAGAGACACCCGTCGCTGCTTCTAGGAGCAGCGTGTTATAGGGTCTTATGAATCATAAGCACTACCTTTTGAGTTTCAAAGAAAAGAACCCGTAACAACAATCGGTGAAGGCTTTGAGGCGAGAGGAGGGGGGAGGGAAAATGCGGAAGATCTTATGAGAATAACGTCAGTTTTCTGAGCGAAGCTTGGTCCACGCGACATTAAATTTTGATGGACTCGGGGCGTTTTTTCCTTTCGCTTATTTATTTGGGGAGAGTGACCAACACTTGAAGTGAGACAGGTTTCATTTGGCTTACAAAACACCGGAAAACAGAGGATGGAGGGGTTGCATTGCCTAAAATGTTTCAAGTCAGGACTTAGATAATTTATTTGCGTGCTCGGGTACGGAAGATCAAGGCTTTACATGTTTTAATTAATCAAACAAGGAAGGGCGTGGAGGTAATGCAGGCACAGGCTTGGTGAGGTAGAACCGAGAGAAAACACGCTATGTAAAGGCCTATTGTTCGAGACCTGTGCAGGGCACTACTCAACACTCTCAGCCTCTCACTTCTCTCACGCTTTACGTTACTATAGTTTACTAAAAATGTCTATCGAGTTATTTGCTAACAGGGTAATTTAAATCAATTTCGTGCTTTAGATGTCGATTTTGGGCATCATAAACTGTCATTATGGATTTTTTCATTTATATAAAAAATACAGCACAAAATTTATCACTGTATTTAATTTTTCGAAACGAGAGAGTTTGGCATTTTGTAGTTTCTATTCTGCGGCAACACTGATTATTTTGAGAACTGTGTTTACATATTGTTAGCGCTGGGGTGAAACGGAAATGTGGTTGAGGAGGAGGGGATTAGCTAGCACTTCACTACAGCGCGGGAGTCGCTACAAAACTTCAAGAAGACTGGTATAAGTTGAAAGAAAACGCGAATTTGTTGTGACCATTAAAAATTGTTTCGACTGAGCACATTTTTAAACTGTTTTCCACTTCCACGAATCAATGAGGTCGAAAGTACATTCACGGAAACTCGGGTATGGTTTGGAGTTTCGTGAACTTCTCATCCCTTCACATTTGAAGAGTTTAATGCCCCGTTTTCTTGGAGCCTTGGTTTGCTTTCGCACCTTAGAACGAAGAGACTAGTATTTTTAATTGATGTAACATTTCTTGTACCTCTATAATGCTACCCAGCATGGGTCTCCATTTTTTCACATAAGGGGATGAAACATTGTTTGGATTCGCACCTGAAGGTACGTTTGAAATGAACCTAGATCACCAGCCAGCCGTTTCAGGGGATGGTTCGGGGTAAAAAAAGTCTGTAAGTTCTTGGTAAAATTTTCTGAGGTATTTACCATAAATGTAAAATAATAGGAATATTTTTTTACTTGTGTGTTTTTTTCGAAACTATCCAGAATACTGATTTTGTTTGAAAAAACATGAAAAATATGTGTTGCGGCAAATCCTTCTCCTACAATTTTGGACTTACAGAACTGGAAAAATAGTTTCCAGATAGCTAATTATCTTATCTAGAGATACGGTGCAAAAGTTTTTAGATAATTGGATTTTTTAAATTTTGAGAGTTTTTCCTCAAAAACCAATCACTTTTTCCGCTTTTTCTAATTATTTTGCTCATAATTTTCCACATGAATTGAAATTAAAAAAAAACATTTGCACCGGATCTCTAAATCTTTTCAATCGCTATTGATTGATATTTTTGCCATTCCTGTACCTTCAAAACTGTGGGAGAAGACGCATTTCAAAAGTCAAAAAGGTAAGGTTTCATAAGAGCCATCTTTCTAAAATTTGTTTTTTCTTTCTTTCCTAAATTTTGAACTGAGTCTTATCAGCAATTCTGTACCTTCTTCGGCATCTTCAAAACTCTGGGGAAGGATGCAAATCAAAAGTCAATAAATGCAAGTTTCAGAACAGCGTTTTTTTTTAATAACTTTTTTTCTTTATTACAGACAAATTTTTTTTTTAATCAACTCTATTGCTTTGTAGCGCTTTTTGAGCCCTTTCTATTTATATGTTTGCCATTCCTGTAGCTTCAAAACTCCGGGAAGCGATTATATGTTTACACAGCAAGCTAATTAGCTGATGACCCAGCAGCAAACACTCAATTACACCATCATAATTTATCACTGAGTAATAAAATGTTTCGTTTGAGTACGAAAGCATTTCAAGCAAGGCCATGAATGAACTCTCTCTCTATTCCTGTAGTGGAACACTCAAAACAGACCCGTAATAAGGGGGGAAGAGGTACGTCACCCATCCACTGGCACGCCCCACGGTCACGCTGGAGCTCGTCTTCTACCCCGTCTAGGAGATGAACCTGTGGTGGTCTCAACTAGCTGTGCGCACACACCACCACACAAGCTTAAAAGCGCCACCTCACAG
>JACJUY010000710.1:173628-195131 GCA_014220935.1 Platorchestia sp. MABIK | reverse complement strand
ATGCCGGTATGCAAATGAGCAATTTACTTAGTGGTTCACATATGTCCCAAAACGTAGTCCACGTGTTGTCTCCATACTAAATGGTGCCTTCCCTTTCCTCTCTTTAGATCTCATTTGTTGCGGATAGGGAGGCTTAAATTAACCAATAATTTAATCCATAATGTAAACGAGCGTTGAAAGGAACTTTGTGATATGGAAATTTCATTCCCATTCTCATGTTTATGTAGTTGACATTTGTTTGTTACATGCAGCATTTTAAACGGATTGTGATTTTATGTTTAATTCCTATATTATATTGATGTGCCATTGGTGGGAAGGCTGTGATTATTGGAAATAAGATATTCATGTAAATTTTAATGTAGAGAATGTTTAATTTTTGTAATAAAAGTTAAAGAAAGAGTGGGATTCCTTGTCATTTCTAATGTATTGTCTTATGTTCCTGAGCTCCCTGTTGCACGTGCATCGATCTCATTGGATGTACAATATTGTACTGAGCTTATTGGGTCAATACATTCACAATGCACTAAGTGTGAATGTATTGTAAGATCCAAAGCTTCCAGTGCAATATTGTACACCCCGTGAGGCGAGGCACGTGCAACAGGGAGCGATTTTTTAACCCATAATCCATGGACGGCCAGCCGCGATTCGAATCTGGTTCTGAGGCGGTACACGGCCGGTAGGTAAGGCGGGTCACGGGTGATTCGCGGGCGATTTTGTATCCGATAACGCAGACATTTAACCTCTTAACCGCGCGTATTCCATCCAAAAAACAATCGTATTGCCAACGCCGTTCCACCGGCGATACGACCTTAATTTTCAATTGGGTTAAAACTGTTTTGTGGTTCATCGAAACAAAAATATTTATCGTAAATGCCAGTGAGATTATATACGAGTACATGTAATATTTTGTATACAGTATTCTCTGCTGTAGCAAGAAGAAACACTACTCCCGAACTCTGTGATAAGTGACAAATGAAGAGGCTTGCAGTTGCAAACTTTTCGGAATTATTAACCCAGACTTTTGCAGATCATGTCAAACAATCATACACACAACTATCGAAATTCAAATTTTGCGCAGAGTGAAGCACACTCTTCAGAAGGATGCTCTGAAATCTCATACATCAATCATAAATTGATGTTTTTCGTGAGATTTATGGGCGATACACTCAAAACTAACGAAAACTCTGAAGTTCCATAACAAATTATGGGCCAAACTAACTACGATTATTATAATTACTCGCACGATGAATGGAGACAAATTTCAGTCCAGTATTTTTCATAAGCTGAATTGCAATTACATTTTTTGTGGGATGAAATTCTAGAATTTCATCTCTGAATTTGATTGCTATGACCCATCTTATTCAAAATTTTAAATTAGGCTATAATAATATATGACATCTAAATTCTATTCAAGTATTTGATAGATAAAGATTGAGGGATAAATTTAAATGTTTCACTTTATACAAAAACTTAACTATAAATGAAATTAAAAAGATACACTCGTTGAAAGTATTCATGCCACCTTTATGCAGAAGTTCCATGAGTAAAAAAATGTTTTCAACTTATTAGGTCACTCCTAACTTTTTTTTCAACTTCATTTGTTTCCTGATTTTCGTCAGATATTGTAGTTCATGATGATTTTTTTAAGAATCATCCCCAAAAATTAACCTGTGAATTTATGTGTGTGTACGTATCCGTTTAAATATGTATTTATGTTAAGAGACAAATATTCTATCTTTACAAACATATGTGTAGTGTAGTTCTGACGGATAGCATTTAATAAACTGTCAAATTGCATTTTCTCTCAGAATACCATTAATTAATACCTCCATCTTAATGCATAACTACTTCTCAGTTTGATGCATAAGTACGCTATCTTATTACTCTTGTTACTTCAGAATTCTTTCATCTCCAGTTTAGTTAAAGTAAAATTCCCACAGAATATTTAACCCACAGTGCCAAAATCGGTGACTGCTGGGTCGTAGGTGCGTTCTTCTGTTCTATCAGGTTGGTAGATGCCCAGGGATAAGTTCAATCAATTTTTAGATTTCTGCGTTTTGATGGTAGCTTAAATGACGGGCTCGTGAGCCCATCTAGGAGTATATGACTCACGTTTGCTGATTTTATCAGTCCTATTTGGGGAACTAGCCGCGAGCATCGTGCTTGCTTAACCGATATTGTATGGCAGATAAGTGGATAATATGTCCATTGAAGTAGGAAATGTCAGCAGTTGGGTGAGTCAACGAACTTGATGACAAATAATTCGTTACTGAGCTTTGCATACGAGTTTACGTTTAATGCAAAAGCTGTCGTTACTGATTATTTTTGTTCCAGCCTCACATGATGTTTTTCAGAGTTCATAGCACTTAAACCTTCCCACGATGAACAATTGTTAACTATGATTGTTATGTTCTCCATGTCCTTGTGGGGTGTTATTCGTGGCCTATAATAAATAAAGCTCATGAAGGGTACGGCAACTGTGAAAACTTTCATTCTAGAATTCCGAGAGTTAAATGATTAGGGGTTAATGGCAATTTTCTTAAAACTGGGATTGAATGAAAATTAGGAAACATTTCAACGGATTTTCAAAATTTGCCCCACTCCTAAACGTAGCTTGCGTCTTGTCAGTACATTTTATGAATATCAAACGTGCCAGAATTACGAATTTGATCAAAGAATCTTTGTGAATATTGTTAAACCTTTGTTAAATCAATAAATCAAAATACAGGAACTGGAATATGATGTATCATAGCAGGTGAAAAATTAGCGAACCACGTGTAAGCGTCCCTCATAGTACTCTTGGTGTGTTTATTTAATAATATATTCGTTTGGTGTCTGCTTTTCCGTCTCTCTGTCACGCTCATAAGAATGCTTAACAGTAAATTATTAATGACCGTATCTGAGAGACAAGTTTCACCAGTGCACAAGTAGAAGCACATTTTTATCGCAGGGACTATTAAGATGAAAATGTTTGTTTGTCATCCACATCTAGAAAATTGATTCAAGGAAAAATTTGGATCCCGTCATCTTTGACGGTCTGTGTCCATGAGGAAATGATATTTCCACATCCATGGTCAGTAATGTATACAAGGCTAAAGTGACATGTCGGTTTAGGAGCGACAGAAGCGAATGCAAGTCTCAGTTGGCATGACTAGGATGATCTTGAAAAAAGATCAGCTGAGAGCAAATATCACGGTTTCACCCAATCAGAAATGTCTTCACCGTTCGGTGAAGATTATTGCAGTTTGTTGCAGACATTCTTTGCAGATCATGGAAGGTCTTCGCAGGAGTATCTCCATTCAGTGCGGATTTAGTGCAAAATTAGTGCAGTCTATGTCTGCTTTTGAAGTGCAGATCGGCATCGAATTTCTGCAAAGATCTTCACTGACCAAGAGTGAAAAATTTAATTAATCTGCAATAAACTGCACTAATCTTCACCCTACAATAACATTGGCTTAGTACTCAATTCCTGTTATAAGGTTGATTTTGATAAAACAAAATTGTTCCGATAATGATATTTTCAATACCCAACATCAGCTGAGCTAATTATTCAGTCACTATGGACTTGATATCGAAGTTATGAGACCAGGTGATGCTGCTTCAGCCATTAGGTTTCGTTTTGCGACGGCCTTACTTATACTTCCCACCCCAGTAAGTATTGGTGACACGCAGAGGGGAAGATGGATATTATGCTTGATAAAATTTATATTGGGATACATCATAATTATTGAACATAAACAGACTAACATTGAGGGTTGAGGAGTAACTAAGGTATGTCACTACAAGGTGTTCCTTAGAAAAACACAAGGTGAACGGGCAACCTGGACATGCAATTTGATCCCGTCAAGTATGCGTAATTGTTCAATATATAGACATTTATTGCTGTAGTAACATATGACAAACGATTTTAGCATTTTTTTCAAAAAACTAGACCTTCGAAACTCATTGGACGACTGAAAAAAAAAGAACTATGAACCTGTAATTCCAGTAATTCTGAATATACATAGTATTGTAACGTATTCACATTTCTTGAAATCTGTCAAATATATCTGCACCCATCAATGACTGAAATAACTGTTCATTAACTTAATTGGTACATTTTATACAAATTACTCCGTATTATTGGCGTGCGATATCAACCCAATGTTTGGGCAATAATAATTTTATTTTTAACAAATTTTATTAAATTGCGAGATTTTTAATTATTATGAGATAGTTTCCACTTATATGAATATCATACATGTATATATACCGTTAGTTTAATATTAGAAATAAACTATTTACTACATTGTCCCAATAACAAGTTGATTTCATAAATAAGTATATCTTTTTCCGATATTGTCTCGTTATTAGCCTATTATTGTAATCCAAGATTCCAATATCGGGTCAATAAATAATTATCAACCCAATACTGGCCTAATAATTTCTTGCTACCTGGGAAGTCTCGCCCCTCAGTCATAGAGCCGAACGTCTGTGTAGGTCGGGAGAAACCCTTCTCTAACACACACTTTATTGAACAAAATGACTGACACGCACTACCATAATTTCTTTTCTAACTTTCCAGCTTCACGAAATAGTCCAATTTCTTCACGTGCAAGTTGATTCAGGAATGCTCCCAGCATTTTTGCACTAATACACAGCAATTCATTAAAATCTACACATCTGTTTAATTATACAATGCAACCTCATTAGACAGAAATATAGATTTTAATGAAATGCTAGGAGCATTCCCGAATCAACTTACACGTGAAGAAATTAGACTATTTCGTGAGGCTGAAAAGATAGAAAAAAATTATGAAAGTGCGTGTCAGCCATTTTGTTGCATGAAGTGTGTGTGAGAGAAGGGTTTCTGACGACCTACACGGACGTTCGGCTCAATGACAAAGGGGCGAGACTAAATAAAATTCAAAAAAGTCTTTTTCAAGTCCCAGATTTTCAACCATAGAAATCTAATTTAGAGTTCAAATGAAATTCCGCTTCACTCCGCTGTTTCCACTGTCGTGCCACGTCGAATAAGACGAAAATCAAGCTTTTACGTTGAAAATTGTAGAAGAAGTGTTTTGCACAATATATTCATATATTTTTCACCTGTTCGCGCAATAAATTTTTTCCTATTTTGAAGTTTTATTGATGTAAATGTGTTCGGATTTCGATGTTACGTATCCAGAATGCATTTTGGTTTTCCAAGATGCAAAAGAAATGCACAAAAGGGAAATTTGAAAAATTAGACAAATTAGGGGCTAGAGATCCCCTTAATTAACTTGAAAGTTACAAGTTTGATTTGAAATCAAATTTCAGTTTCATAATGAACACTTGTTTAAAAACAAATACCTCGCATTGGAATTATTGATGTGCAGTGCCGACTTTTCTGTTGAGATCGCTGCAGATATATCTCTCCAGAATTTTCTGCATTGATTTTCTATGATCGGTGAAGAAAAATTTCTTCCCGAACTGGGCCCCGCACTGATCCTAAATAAGATGCACTGTCCCCAGATAATCGATGCCGATCTGCACTAGCATTTCTGACTGGGCATTATCAATCATTTTTGTATCAATCACCGTTGTGAGCCTTCGACAAGGAAAATATTGAAAAAAAAATTCAGCGGATGTAATCAAATTGAGCTCATCCAAATATCAGAAACATTGCTGATTTAGAAATGTAAACCTGCCCTCGAAGAAAACATGAATGTTTATTATTTAGTCAATTTTAAATCCATCAACGACTAAGATAATTGAAAGCTCTCTCGATGCTTCAATTCGCCTTCATGTCTGGTACCACGGTAGTGTGCACTTATCTAGGTATCTTGTACTTTAATTTCGTGTATTTCGAAATGTAGGAGAATGTACCACAATTTCGTAGTACAATGTCTGACATACTTCCAACAGCTGTTCTGATTTTTGTCAATATGAGAGTAAAAACCATCATGATTTTGAGATGATGCAGATATAGGTAAAATTGAAACGTCGCATTTCATTCACTAAGAGTTATCGTTAAATGATTAATAATTTTGGTTTAATTTTATCAGATAGAGATATTGAACAGTTTAAAAATATTCGATCCTATCATTCCAGTTATCGGAATGATTTTTTTTTCTACTTTTGTGCATCAGCTTAAATATGTGAGAAAACAGACGATCACTCATCATTTCAGTTCAGGTTGAAGAAGTTTCACGATCATTTGTATTAATGAGTACCTTGATATTTAATTGATGTATTTTGAAATTTTGAAGAGAGGGGAACATTATATTTAGTCGGGAGACCATGCAGCTCTTTCAGGGATAAAATCCTTAATTGGTGTACTGGTAAATGTTCACAGCATTTCTGACCCGAGTTGTGGACTGGCAAGTTCGCACTGAGAAACAAGTTATGAACAGGAATTACAAAACACTTGATTGTCGAAATCATTCATTCGACATACCTTCTTTACATTAGTAACTAATCGATAGAGTGAATTTTAAATAATCTGAAATGCTTTTAAAATAGAATGATCATGAGCACTGATACTACCTCATTTAAAGAATGAAACTATATACCTTCCATTTTATTGCTCATTATTTAGTCGTGCATGTCCTTGTGCTTTCACCTAGGTGATCACTTAACGAGATGAGTATAATTATTGAACTTCTGTTTCACAATACCACATGAAATTATTTGTAAATATCATATTTCAATACTTTTGGAAGAATTTATCTGAATTCACCAAGAACTGCTCGTTCGAGGTATTCAATTTCGTTTTCATTTGATAGCGTTTGCACGTTATATTTCTCATCGACTGTTTCTAGAATTATTGTAGATCCTTATGTTAAATTCTGGCTTTAGATCGTATTCCAAGCCTGTTTTTTATACCATGTTATCTGTCATGATATGAATAAAGTCTTTGAACCATTCATTTGAAAAAAATAACTGAAAAATACCATTTGGCAGCGTTCATAAACTTTAAGGAAGTGGGGACTATGTTAAGTCTTCGGGGCCAACTATGTATATACTATGTGCTGCATTTAAGAGTTTTCCTACGGCCTCAGTCGCACCAGGGTTTATGGCCTTGATCAGAAACTGAGATCGACCTGACCGATGAATGGAGGCATCAAAACCTATTGTAACTGACGACCCAACCAATATCCCACAGACTGGAACCTAATTCTCATTTCTTTGAAAACATCAGTCAGTCCCATAGCGTTTTTTCTGATGGCTTTTCTATGAGACTGCGGATTTTTTTCTCCGAAGAAAAAACTAAACATGATCCCGCAGGATTAAACAACAACACTCGTTCCCTCAAAAACGTATTGGTAACTTGACTTTGTTTATTTTTAGAATAAAATTGCAACGGACTTGCATTGATTCGGAATCGATTCAACACTGCACTCTTACACGTTTTCAACTCCCCTTGCAACTTTCGTTATATTACCAATGCGCAATTGATGGAAATTGCCTTAGACTGTAACGTTGTTATATAATCGACACTTCAATTGCTTTTATGTGATTCACTAATAAAATCTACATTTTCTACGGATATACCGAATTACTTCTGTTTAAAGCATTTTATTTGTTCTTTAAAATAGAAAAAATGTCACACAACAAATATTTTTCTATAACTCGTTATTTGGCTTTGTAGTTTGTAATGTTTGTGCTACAAAAATTACTCATAAATTTATTATCTAGTCACTGAAGATTAGTCGTGCGTCCTGTTCTAGTACAAATTCGTTACAGTAACGAGCTTCCTCTCCTAACAATGTTAATTCAGTCTACATGCATGGGTCCTAAAGATATGGAGGATCAATGTGACCATTTTGTGCACAACGCAGGTGTAGGACAGAAGTAGTAAACGCGCATTGATGTATTAGAGTATCTTTTTCCCCATTATTTGACCATGATCTGAATTAAGTTAAAGTTTTATTCGATTTTCAGAAATCGTTTCTCAAGTTTACCGGTCGATTGATTTCATAACAGGTACAAGAGTGGAGCAAATTCATTCAAACTAGATCAAAACGAATATTTTTGAACTAGACCTGAAATTAGTTGAACTGCTGTATACGTTGTAGACAAAATATTTCATCAGGGTCTTTTACCTGAAATGGGTTCCACACAGTGCCCTAAAATCTATGTCAATATAGATTTCAAATTCATTTTTGAAGAAACTGTCATATTCAAATTTTAGGCAATGAAAATACAATATGAGAATCTGACAACAACATTAAAAAATATTTATTCGATCTTGATTTCGTAAGTTTTGATGTAAACTTCCTGAGTTGTGTTCGGAAGGCTTTATGAGTGGCAAGGAGATCATTTTGTGGGATCTGAGTTCATTCTCGACGTAGTTCAGCCTTCAGATCGTGGAGCGGTGCATGTGGAGAACTGTAGGCGGTGCTCTCGAAATGAATTATTTTGGAAAATCAAACTAGTATTCATCCGGGATCTGTGTAAGGTCATTCACCTAACATGAAGGAATGTGCCCCTGAATTAAACTCAGGGTCATTTAGAAGTGTGATCGAGCGAAGTTCTATTGAAAAGTCCAAGGTCCACTATCAAAAATGAAACCTGCGCACGAGGGAAATCATATTTCTAAGACGTGGGAAGTATTACTCTATTCGTTGATTTTCGTCTCTATTCTAATAAAAACAGAAGGAGGCCCTTCATTTAAAGTGATCACAGCCCAGATCTTCAAAAAAAAGTGCAGCTTCACTCCAATATACGTCTTCGCCTCTCACTGACCTATTTCGACTCTAAACTTTGCAAACCTGATGGAAGACATTTGGCTAAACATCGAATATCATTTCATCAGGAAAATCTGAATTCGGGTAGCGTGTCTTCTACCATGAGATTGAAGAATCTTTCGAGTCTTGTGCCCAATGAATGGCTGAGAGCCGGTGCCTATTTTTTCTGCATTCTTGGGGCTAGCCTAGATACGTTAGGAGCCGACGTATTGAAATCAAACTTTAGAAAGAGTTTCACGACGAACATTCGATCTTTTGCAATGGACGAATTACTCTCTCCCTTCTTATTTAGGAGCGCGATAACATTTTGATTCAGAATTATGTACAAACTTGGCCATTTGAATATTATAACTCTGAAATACAAATTGATATCATTAACGGTAAAATACACTAAAAATTGAAGTTATAACGAGGCCATAAACAATTTTTTTCCAAGTTTCAAAGTTTGGCTTCCTGAATTTCCGTGCAATTATGAAATTTGATTTGGTTTATACGATTCCGATTCACATGGCTGGAAAGATCCATGCGATTCTCTATTTTTTCTCTCATCATCATTTTATGCATGTAGGCGTACTACAATGTTTGCTCATCAACTCATCTCATGCTGTGATGTATGGTCTATTTTGTGTCTGATGTAGATTGAATTTCAGTTTTACATGTTTGTCAATGCGTCTGAAGTCTTTTTTGTGTATGTATTTTCAGCCTGATGATGATGTTTGTAACCTTTAAACGTCGAATTTTATACACTGACTGTATTTATCCTTTTATAGACTGACGGTGATTCACAAAAATGATCATTAATTTTTAAGGACTACTATCAAGGGAAGAACTAGAACGATAACAAAAGTTGTGAAATGGGAAAAGAAATGGTGGTGTAATAATATTACTGTGAAAACGAACTAAATATCGAGTTAACTTTAGCACCTATGAATAAATGAGCTAAAAAAAATTATAGTACATAACGACACGAATTCCATCGCCATTATTTTAGGACATAATTTCGGGATTAACCCGTGTTTGCATTTCGCTTCATATCAGTCAGCAGTGCTTTACTTCTCCAAACACATTTCTAGAATACTGAAGATGAATTGCTTATCCTGCACTATTTTACGATACTGCAGCACAATACGCCAGGTCTGTTGCTTCCTCACCTCTCCACTCGCTCCCCCTGCAACGCCTCACAGCCCGCACTCCACCCGTCAAGTCCACGGACAAACAATCACGATCTCCTTGGATTAACCCGTACACTGTCACCCGGATTTCGGTGACGTGACTCTGCAGTTACCACATCCTTAAACCGCTCAACTACGTCGTAAACAATTATGTTCGGCGCGTTCGGCAGCCTGATAGTCTCTTAGGTTTGTTTACTGGCCGTGACACCGAGCGGTCGTTAGGTTCTTTTGCAATATTGTGCGAACGGGAGTGAACATCGCTTTGTCCTTAGTGAACATATTGACTGTAAAGTTGTTTTATGGCATAGTCACTGTCATTGATAACTTCTAACATTCGTTTAGTTTAATTAAACACACAATATGACGTTTTAAGACTCTTTCATGCGGCTCTGGAACGAGTGGCTTTCACTAACTTTGCTGTGTTCAGCTTTTGTTGTGCGCTATGATTTTCAACTATATTTTCCGGGGCTGCTAAGTAAAATACTTCAAGTGATCTTTTAGATTAATAGATTGCTCAGAGTTTTTTTTAATTACTTCTTTATATTGCAGCTTACGCTCCAATTTCAAGACCGTTTTTAATTCTGACGTTCAAAAAGTATGCCGGATATAATTTCTCAAATGACTCTAGATACACAACCCTGTGCATTCACTGCGCCCGTTCGCTGCACTACTACCAATGCTTAAAATTGGAGTAGAGATTGAGCGGTTCTTAACGTTTCAGTACCAAATTACGTCCCACTTTCAAAAATACAATTTTATTTCAATGACATTTGTTGATTTGTGTGTGCATCAAGACTGTCAATCGCCCTTATACTACTGCCGAGCATCAACGAACCAGAGAGTTTTCCCAGCTGGTCAGAAGGCATTGCCGCAGGCTTCAGAACAGAGTAGACTGAAAATGTGCTTCAAAAAACGAGCTTCCATCACACTCCAAAAGCATGTTCCCACCAGCGTACCGCCATGTTCACAGGTGATGATTGTTGATTGACTTATCCATTCTCCTCAACAATTGAAACATGAAGCATAAGAAGTTAAAACCTGTGATTCACATTGTACTTTATCGAGCGACAAACTAATATAAATTAATCTCTCTGACGTCAGCATTTTTGTACCTCTATTACCGTTACCACAATCACCCTCATTCGAATGGCAGGTTGTTACCGACACCAAAGTGAAGAAACAGCTGCCACTCGGCTGTGAACTTAAAATAAAAGAATAGAGAAGAAATTTTGCATAAAATCCAGTACATGAAAAATGTTTTCGAAAGAGGACCGCATTGTGCTCTGGGACCTTAAGGTGTTTGATAAAATTTATATTTACTGACAGATTATCCTCTGAAATTCCAAGGAATTTTCGCGACAATGCTACAAAAGATTTCATGTAGCTGTTCACAGGTTTCTTCACCTCCACAAAGGTTAGACGTTTGCTGAGCAGTTTCATTATATTTTCTTCATGGTTAAATATGAGATTTTACAGACAAATACCTGTATAAAAACCAATATTCAATGTGTCTTTGAATCACTCAAACAATAGCTCCGACCTTATTTATTACATACGTAAAAATACATTTTTAAATATGTTAACTAAATTTATACAACACCAATTAACCCAGAAGAAATATCAAACAAATAATTTCAATACAGGACAGCTTTATTTGATTCAAAAATTTCATTCTGCTGAAGAGATGATGAAATTTAATGTAGATAAGTGTACATTTTGCTAGATTATTGGAAACTGAAATTACTCGCTGGAAGTAGTAGATGCAATCCTCCTAAATCTTAAGATTAAGTTCCGTGATTACTGTTCATTAAATTATTTGGAATGAGGTGGCTAATATATTTCTGAATATTATTCCTATAGCTATTTAGGACTGCTTAGCTTTGCACAAAAGTGGTCATTGCGATAACTAAGATGTGATAAAATAATTCAGTACAACTTCTTATTTCCAGGAAGTTTCAATTTATACCTGACACAGGGGTGGCTTCCGGAGGGTTTGGAAGATTTGCATATTTCGTGGCGGTATTTGCTATGGTTTCTATGATGGTCAATTTCCACTGTACAAGTTTCTTTTTCGAACTGACGCATATTTTTATGTGCTCCCTGTAAAATTCCACGACCATTTTCCCTACTCCTGAAAACATTTGGAAGTAATTTGTCACATTGAAGGGAGCAACAGAAGTACATATTACTTTGAGACACAGGGTTGACTACTCAGTTTATAATCCTTTTAACATTATGTGTGTTCTCTATTCGTGCTTTAATATAATTGCAATTGTGAAAGCATAGCCGACTAGTTTCTATGTTTTACTATTGTTTAAATTTCAATATTTTACTAATGTTTCTAGTTCGAGAGATATCAGTTTGCCATCGCAGGTCAGCGAATGTTCTGAGCAGTGGAAGCTGGCCGTGAGCCAGCACTGACCAGCTTCAAAAAGTTTCCAGAGTCAACGGGGTTCAAGGTGGCCAAAAAAATTGAGCTGGGCGGATGCAATAAAGGCAGGGACGGAGACGACGCAGGTGCTTTCAAGGCTCTCTGTGCGTTCTCTCTGTCGTCAGCAATGAGAGCAAATTGGTGTCGCTCTTCTATCTGGAGAAGCAGGTCAAGTTGTGTGCGTACTTCTTGGACCATGTGGTGAATGTGAAACCATGGACGGTCAGCGGAACGGATTAAAGACTGTTACACGAAAATAACCTCCTTTCCCAAACTCGCGCGCTGAAAAGTGTCCAGCTGCGGGTCTTCGTGGACATCTTGGAGATATTCTGTGATCTACTACAATGCAGCCTTTCTTGTCCATTAGGTTTATACTTCCTCAAGTGAACGCACGCGTCGTTTTGCTCGGTCACTCTGGTGCACGTGCCTCCAGACAGGCAAAACCTGATGGGCTCTATCGTCGACGTTCTCAACAGCGTAATCAACTCCACTTGAGGGATTGAAAGGACAATGTTGACTTCGTCTTACTCGACAGTGGATCAGGGATTAAAATTTTAGCATTTTACATTGGCATTCCGCTTTAGCAGCCTATTCAATTGAAAGACTTCAACTGTCGTCTGTAGAGCTAATAAAAAAAATATTGGGAAATCCAGCTCCTATCCAGCAAGTGTAAGCACTTCAGTAGACTAAATTTCGAAAGGGCTCATGAATACCTAAGTAATATTCCACTGTCGTACTGTACATTTCTACAAGTGTAGAAATGGTAAATTTCATGATGAAAGTTATCTGTGAGGAAGTTGCAAGAAAAACTTGAAAGGGCACTCATGAGAATACATGAGTAACGTTGTTCAAACACGTGAACAGGCATTACTACTTTTACACTCAGATATATCTCATAATTTACACCCTCTGATTGCAAATTTTTATGTTAGTTATACGAATTTTTTTTAAATTAATCTGTTTTGTATTTTCGCTTCTATCATCGGCAACCAGTTTTCAGTGTGTAAAACTTGAATAAATTTCTTATAACCACAGGCTGCTAAATAATTCCTACAGACATGATAATAGTTATACTAATACGCAGATAGAGTGATGAAGAGCCACCAGACTTTCATTATTATACTCCAACAGAGTAATAAAGAAAAACTATGAGTATAAACTTACATGAGTTACCGGATTCAGACTACAATTTCTATTCATTTCATAGAAAGGGTGTCGCAACAAGTTGAAGTGCATTTATTTCAAATTATGGGACAAATTTTTCTGCTGCTGCGCCGAATCGTTGTGGTTTGGAGTCAACGTGAAATGTTTGAATTTTACGCCATCTATATCTACTGTACTTCGTTTGTAGATACATTAAATCTTTGTGCATGGTGCCTCACCTAGAAAACATATTATCTATGTGGTAAAACGTATTTAAGCAGCGTATCTGTGACTGGCTTTATTAGCTTGGAATAGAACAATATTTGTCACTGATGTTATAGTGTTGATAGATGTGTGTTGTGCGTATAAGTGAAGGTTTAAAGTATGGAAAATTCAAATGGCAGTGATGCCTGGTTCATATATCTGCCCATCGCACACCTTCCGTCGTTCAAGGAATCATCCGAGAATAATGCTTTCCAATATTATTATTAGCTCAATTAGATCATTTACGCATTTTACAGAACATTTTTCAACTTCATCATTTTTATCTCAAAAGTATTCAACAGTCCTGTTCAATAAAATTCGACCAGTATTTAAATTTTTTTCAACATAGATATTAGGTACAATTGCATTAAAATATGTAATTTTTTGTGTCGAACCGTCAAATTTTTAGTTAGCAAGGGAGGAGATTTTCGTGTTACATGTGTATTTGCGATACTGTCTTCACTTCCTAACGGGTATAACGCAATATTGAAATCAGGGCTGCGAGCATTATCAGGTTAGATAAATTTTATTGGTGTCCACGTCTCGAAGTATAAAATGAATAAAATTTGGATGGCGGAGAATGTTACGTCAAAACAATAAGAACTTAATTAAATGAATTTCGTTGTTCATTTAGCATTATCAAATCTTGCCATTCAAAACACTGGCAACGTATTAACAAGGAAACCTAATTTAGAAATCTAACACTCATACATTCGCACAATATTGAAAAAAAACTCATACACTGCCGGACACGCTTTGTTACGAGGGTTTTCAGTGTTATACATTGTTAATTTCGAAGTAAGCTTCGATGCGAAAAAGTTTCCTACTAAGAGCAATGTTCGCGTAAATTTCTATGGACACTGATAGGTTAGCATAGATTAGGTTATATTGACAGAATTTTTTCACGGGCCCACCTAGATTAACGATGACGTTGTCCGAGGAATTTCCAAGGGTCCTGTTATTATCTAACAATACCCATGGTTTATTTGTTTGGAGTCCGCTTCTTTCATTTCTCTGTCATGCTCATAAAGATAGCCATGATGCCGTATTTGTGATACGAGTTTCACCAGGGCACAAGCACAAAATTTTTTTTTATCACGGGTACTGTTAGGATAGATTTATTTGTTAGTCATCCACGTCTGGAAAGTTTGTTCAAGAAAGGTATTGAATCCCGCCATTTTTGGCGGACCGTGTACACTAGTACATAGATAATTTCGAAGTAAGCTTCGATGCGAAGAAGGTTCCTACTAAGTGCAATATCACTATCACTATAATAATAAGAGCCGCGTCCGTCCATCCGTCCGTGTGACCCCTCTTCTAATCGATAGCTTTGATAGCAACAAGGATAAAGCTTTTAAGAAATACAAGAAAAAATTCTATTGCATTATTTTCTGTGGTGATTCAATTCCCGTTCACTTGTATTATGGTATCCAGAATACGCAATCGGCTTATTTTTACAAATAAAAATTGTCTTTGGAGCTGTCTCTGTTGAAGTTCATCATCTTACTTTGATATTTTTAATTGATAATGCGAAAAGAAATGTTTTAAATTCGTTTGATCAGTAACCAAGCTGCCACTTAGTATAAGGCCCAAGATTTTGAAACTTGAGTTTTTGTTTTCGAAATTGTGATTTTCTTGAAAAACTTTGAAGAGATAATAGACGATATTACAGAATAAAATTCCGGCGAAAGAGGCCACCATAGATAGAAACATGCCCAACCGTAAGAGAGGAGAGCAGCAAGACTTCGACAGCAAGAAAGACGCCGCAGACTATTGAATGAACAACGCAAAATGGTAAGACGAATCAATGCTGCTCGCCAACGAGAAGCTAGAGGTAATTTCCCCGTGAACGGCGTTTGAATAATAGTTCATAAAATTTTTAATTTGATAATTGAGAGATTACAAATGACCCATATATAACACATCAATTAGTTAGATTGGATAGACAGTAGAATTGGAATTCCCGGGCATTGCACTAGTTCGCATAAATTTCTGTGGACATTGATTCGTAGGTATAAAGTTATAAAAGTTATTGGGTTATTTTTTTTAAACAACAATTCACGCTTTATTACAAATGCTGTAAATATCATCTATAAGCCAATAAAACACTATCTATTGCTTGAAACAACATGATATGTACATGAGTAATCAAAAAACAAATAAGCATTAAAGAAGTATATAATAGAATGTGTATAAGCACAGAAGTGACTTCATGATTTGTCATGTAAATATCTAGGCTTGGATATCACACCAAATCTGTCTATTCATGAAATTTGGTAACCGACTGATCTGAAGAGCTCTTCTTTCCCAACTCACCTTTTCCCTACTCTTCATTTTTTCTCTATTTGATCTAAATCTATGTATACTGGGCACTTCCCTCATAAACTTTGGTTTCAAGACGGACCAGTTCTTTTCAATAGGATGTAGGCCACGTGAAGCTGCAGGCCAAGTCATGGGGTGTTTACATTTGATGGTCAGAGTGTTCAAGAACGGAATAGTAAGCTCAGCTGATTGCGAAGTGGCATCTTCATGAATAAATATGAGCTGACATCAGCGTTCAAGCGGCGGTCGTCATCTAACCGTGGTGACAAGTGTTCATTTAGAAACCGGGTGTTGGTGTTGCTGGCGATCTTAACACTTTCTGTCGCTCGGAATGGTACTGCCAGCTCGTTACCAACGATCCTTGCCCAAATACTCCCCTCCACCACCTTTCTGACGCCTAAAGCGTTGACGGACGAAAGGCTTCATTGACTCTTAATTTCCTACGTACCATAAGTAGTACACTCAATAAAAATGTTCATACATTTTATTGTTTGCCTAAATTATGTCAAAATGTGTTTCTTTTCATTCACTGTCGAGTACCGTTTTCGGGCCTACTTTGATGGCGGTGGCAAACTGATGGCAGTCTCTGTGTAATAACGGTGCTTCTAATAACAGTGATTGCAATAAAGTTAATATAATTTAAAAATTACGATAATTAAGGGTAAAGTATCTCCATTTGGCTCATATATTGGGACATCCCGACATAGCTCAGGTTTCATTCGTGAAAAGAGACTGAGAAAGTGTGTTTTCGCTTATATGTTTGGCCCAGGTGATGCGCTTCTCTCAGTGTGATCTGTTCAGAAAGTTTCTGGAAATGGAAGGTCTCCATTCCTCTGGATATGTCCACTAATGGGGCTACATTTGAAAGGCCTTGGTGAATGTGCTTTTTTCCAGCAGTGCAACGTCATTTCCTGCATGGGCTTATTCTCGCGCCTGCAATAGAGCACGAGGCATTTGAAAAGGGTGTAACGCAGTTTTTAAACGTTTTTGTATAGTGCGTTGTAGTCTAAAAAATTTATTCGTTTATCACCTTCAGAAAAAACTTCTCTGTAACTAAGATTTCTTCGAGATTGTATCTAATACTGAAAAAATTGCGGTAAAAAGGTAGTAAAGCATGCAAGACACTCAGTGTAGGAACAAAAATCTATGGTAACGTAGTTCGAACTTGTTGTCGAACTTCACCTCGAGTGTTTTCTTTCCTTCTAATAACTAGTGTGAACGCCCGTCTAAAATTACGGAATTCAATATTTTCCATGAAAATTTTTTTACTGATGTGTATGACAAAAAAATATCCATCCAAATGCTACTTGCATTAAAAATTGGGCATACTTATGCACTGGTGAAACCCGTCTCACATAATTATACGGTCATTAAGCATCCTCATGAGCGTGACAGAGAGACGGAAGAAGTAGACACCAAACAAATATATAAATAAATAAACATACTAAGGGTATAATTAAGTAAGACTGGTGTATACACGGCCTGACATAAATGACGGGATTCGGTATTTTCCTAATTTAAATCCGCCTAATTTAAAGATGTGATTGACAAATCAATAGATTGACAAATAAATTGACATAGATAAACGGTACCTTTTCACAATCAAATCAAACCAATAGTGAGCGAAGAAAAATATGTTATTAATAGTAAATTAAATCATAAAACGTGTCATTTAAGAAACAGTGATTGAATTTTCATTTTTTTAAATTACGTCCCGCAGATGTCCTCCTGTTAGAATGCGATCTTGAAATTTGCTGCTGAGATTCCTCTTTGACCGCTGCAACATCTCTGCTGGAATACCCCGAATTTCTATTTGAATTCTCTGTTTTAACTCATTCACAGTTCACTGGTCGAGTAGTGTACACTTTACTCTTGAGATAGCGCCGCAAGAAAATCACAAACAGACAAATCTGGCGATGTAAGTGGCGAGGTGACGTTACCGAATCTTGATATCACTCGTTACCGAACTGAGGCTGTGCTAGAATTTATTCGGTAATTGTTCGGTAAGGTGATATAATAGTTGCCCTTATATATATTACCAAGTCATTTTATTACCTGTTATTTCTGAACTGTATCAGACTTGAAGACTTAAGACATATCAGTCTTCCGCTACTCTACTACTTTTCCTATCAGGCAGAAAACTCTGAAATACTGTTTTTTTCTACCAGAATAGCGAATCAGAAAAATGTTCCATCCTAAATTGATAGTGTGTATTGACAATGTAATTTTTCCAGGTCTTTATCCGCTTGGCGTAAAAGAAGTCTGGCGTTTTAGGATCGAAAATTTTAAAATTGTTTCACTCAGGTATCCGAGGTAACCCAAAACTCGAATATCAGTTTACTTCTAAAGGAGAGAAGCTTAGATTTTCATCATGCCTGCAGGATATTTTTGGGTGACTCAAAGTCAAGTGCCGGGTTTTTAGCTTCACTCTCTGGAGCGTAAAGCGTCTATCTGCTCAGGGTCAAATCTACCCCGCTCACGACGCTATCACTTCCTTGCTTGCGGCCAGGGCATATCAGTACATGATGCGATTGCACTCTGGTCAGAATATCAAGCGCATAGGGAATGGTTCGGTGTTTAACGGCTGAATATACTATCGAATATTACGTTCTGCTTTATTCGTTTCTAAGTCCTGTTAATACGTTATTTGCCGTTGAAGTTCGAGAAAACGATTCCCCACTGGAACTTGCTACATTTTAATATAACTACAAATAATTATCAGCGTATTTTTATCATTCATGGTAGATGTTGTCTAACTAATTTTCCATCGCCCTTAGCTTCACTTTGATGTGACTATTATTTTTATATACACAGTTACACTGTTTCACCGTTCCTAACAGACGAAAATGAATCTTTAATTATAATCCTAGTTTTATTACTTTGAGTATCGGTTGATTAATTCAGATGTACCGTGTTGATTTTATTTTACTTGCGTCAGCTTTACACCATCCAATCTTGTTTTTCTAGACTGTTCTTTTCACCTAATTTTCCTCCAAGCTGCAAAAAATTGCGTGTGTGTGTTACATGCCTGCAACGTTTGTTAACGCCATCAATTTTGGGAGATCAGAATCACTAGAGATCACGATGGTGACAGACCACGGTGCAGGGCGGCGAATGCTCGCACGCAAGTAAATTTGAAGAAACAAACAAAGCTAAGCCTGCTTGAGTAGTAGTTTGTCGTCGAAAGGTATAAAATGTTTCAATTGGTTAGTGAAAAAAGTCGATGAAAAATCACACGAAAACATTATCGCAAAAAAGCGTAGCAAGTGCAAGTATGAGAAAAAAATTCATATTACAGTTCAGTCACCCAGCACTCTAATTCAGTATGCTTTAAATTCTCTCAAGATTTTATTTAACATTATTAGACAGATGTTTGAGAGTATAAAGACATATTAAATTTCGAGGACAAGTGTCGGTTTAAGTTTTTCCTATTTGAACATTTACGAGAGGGAGAAGTAAAATGACGATTGGCCGCGGTTTCTTTCACGAATTCTACAGTGAAATTGCTTTACAAAATGGTAGGAAATGGTGTTAGGGAAATGGTGAGGAAATGGCAGCGTCGAAATGGTGGTGGTGGAATGGCCAATCCGAGAGGCGCAGGCCAGGTGACCGTGAGGAACTGATGAGATAAGAAATTTAATCCAGTACAATAAAAGCAAAATCCTGGAGTTTCTAACTTTTTAATATTAACAGCATACAGTTCAAGGTTGTGGAACGCATGTTAGTAATGATTTTTCATCTCACTAGGTATCATTAAACTGAGGTAATTCATGCTTTACTTAGGATGCCTCTAAAAACTAACAGCGTTTAATTTTTCTACGATTTGTTAATTCTCACTATATTTCTTTCATTTTTTGGCAGTATGTGTAAAATTCAACGCATTCTTATAAATCACTCGGCACTTTTTTGCTGGTATTCTAGTTATAAAACCTGAAGTTTACAGAGACAGAAAATGCTTTTTCTTAAATAACGCTTGTTTAGTGTCATTCGGAAACAAATAAGAAAAGCACATTCATCTCAAAATTCAAGAGCCATCCTCACAAGCTAGGATCGAATATCATAAGTTTTTTATAGAATGTAGTGAACTACCTGTATTGCAATTGGTTCCGTTGAGATTTATTACGTTTCATAGCATATTCACTACAAAACTGAGATATTGATGATGCCATATGTATAGTAACACCCGCTATTCGGAAAACCTAGTGAGATTCACAGCTGAGCAGCATCTGAGATCCACATAAGCAACGTCCGCGTTTCCAGACTAAGTTTAATGATGTAGAGAAAGATTGTAGTGAAAATAATGTACAGCAGAGAAAATATTTGACTTGTAACTAATGACGTATTCAAAAGCCATCTGAAATGGTAATTTCGACGATAGACGACAGGCATCACATTGAGACAGAAATATTCGAGCGCATTTGGCAAATCATACGAGCTTGGAAGGAAATGGAGAACATCATACGAGAACAGAGCAGTATAATCAAAACACTGTTAGCATGATCCTAAAAACATTGACAGGTATTAAAAATTTATTACACGCTGAGAAATTGCTGCAGTCGAATTTTAAAGGCGCATTATCCGCAATATTCGCACAAACATAAAATGAGAATTGAAAGATTCTTGGTGTGTTTGGCTGATAAATGTAAAATTTCAATTCTTCTAAAATAAGATCTCACATCATTATTCATCTACGAATACATTTTTTCATTTTCTCTCATAGCGAGAGGTAGTAAACCAATTGTAAATTTTTTCGTTCAATTATCAAATATAACCGGCCTTACTTTTCTGTGCATGAATTTTAAAGTAGATTGCATCTAAAACGATAAGAATATTTCACACCGCTCTACAGAATTCTTCTAGGGTTTTCGGAAGTAATGAGACCTTAATTAAGAAATCTATTAAAACGATTTCTCTGCACTTCACCGTGACCATGTGCAAATTCCAATAATTTTCATCGGTGTGCTTTTGTTCCCTTAATTATTAATGGGGAAGTGTAGTCAGTACTGCATCTCAAAGCTCGGTGCAACAACGAACAAAAATGAATCGCTATAAATTAGACGGCTCACTTCAGCAGGTGGAAACATCGGAAGTTTTGTGGTTTTAATCTTAAATTCATTTACAAAATGAAGTAAGTTCCGTACGATGTGATGTAAATGATGTGTAGTTAATGGATCATGCGGGGTTTAGATCAGTGTATACCATATAACATCAGGCCAGAATAAACATATCAAATTTCTGCTGATTTCCAAGAGTACATTGAACCCAGCGTAGCTTCTTATAATTTAGCTTACAAGTGATTTTTATTCATGTCAAGGCTTTCACATAAACACCAATTCTTTATTAAGCTTTTACGTAGCAGATGCGAGAAGTTTAAGAGTTTTAGTTTTGGGATATCACTCATCAGGTTACTTAGCTTAGAGAGAAGAAATTTCAGAATGAAAATTAGCGAATAATTACTTG